>CABHPP010145307.1:0-24967 GCA_902168425.1 Peromyscus attwateri
TTCTATCTTATGAGGTAGTAAGACAGTGACCTTAAACAGTTTGACAAAGAACTTGCAGCAGTTTCTCAACCTTTGGGGTCTAAAGACCTTTTTACAGGAGCAGTCCAGGGTTGCCTGCATGTCGGACGTTTGCATAACAATGCACCATACCCCCCCATCAAAAAAAAAATGAAAAAAACATTGTCTTACAAAATGTTTCTCCTTACTTAAGGTTTATTTTCCTTTTTTTTTTTTTTTTTTTTGAGACAGGGTTTCTCTGTGTAGTTTTGGTGCCTGTTCTGGATCTCACTCTGTAGACCAGGCTGGCCTCGAACTCACAGAGATCACACCTGGCTCTGCTTCCCTAGTGCTGGGATTAAAGGCGTGTGCCACCGCTGCCCGGCTAAGGTTTATTTAAGCTTAGAAAAACTGGTTTAAAGATATATGTCTAACTTCCTTGTTTTTGTTAGCATTGTTAAGCTATAGATATTCTGGTAAACTGAGTCATATAAAAAAACTATTATATTCTGTAATGGTACACTATGTAAGGATCAGGAAAGTTTCAAGTCCCTTTGTAGACTATGTTTATAAGTCAAAAGTCTTATCTTGATACTGAAAGAGCTTCAGTTCAGAAATTATCATTTTTAAGACTAACTTATTGTAAACTGTTAAAGACGCTTAAGCCTTGAGATGTTCCGAACTACACTTATATGAGTCATACTAAGTACTAATGTAATCAAGTACAGGAAAATTTGTATCTAGCCTCTTATATGTTTTCAAAGTATAGCCTAAAACAAATAACTGAAAACAAACCAGGATTATTTGGCTCAGGCCAGTGTCAGATCTCTGATATTGACAGCTAAGAGAACTGTAGCTTTCTCAGCTGGGCAATAAACGACAATCAGCGTCTTCTCTCGAGGCTGCAGGCACCTTGTTGGTTCATTAGTCAGTTCATTAGTTAGTTAAAGTTACCAGATCTATTGTTAAGAAAAGGCAGACAGGTTTGCCTTGTTCACAAGCTTCATATTAAAGAATAAGCCAGTTTCAGATGGAACTTTTCACTAGAGGAACATACCTTGCCATGATTGTTCTCAATAATAATCACTCTTGTCTCTTGTAAAGTATACTTTCTAACGATGTTGGGGGAAAAGATAATAATAATCATATTAGTTCATATATAAAATTTCAAATGCTATTAAGTACAATAGAAAAGAGAAAAGAAATTACAGAGAATCATGGGATTGGTTTAGTCTAGCTACCTTGAGAAGCATGCATCCTAGGTTTTTCTGGTTATATTTCTCTGTATGTTTCCTTAGTAGTCAAAGAAACATGAAAGCTTGACAGAACAGTTAATCTTAGACAATAATCTTATACACCCTTGTATGGCTTGCAAATTTCACTAAAAGTATATTGTTTTACTGAGATTCTAGAGGTTCAGAGTTTTAACATTAAAAAAATGAAGTTCGGATAATGACAGAGCACTGGCTACTCACCATCCAGTCATAAGCTCAAGATTTTGAATTTCCTTTGGTTATCTTCTAAATGTAAACTGAAAGGTGCATTTCATCAGGCCAACCCAAAGCCACAGCTTTTGCTACGTCTCCAAGGTGTAATTCTGTCCCAGCTGTTTTACAGACACTTGTTGACTGCTCTCTTTCTACAATGTGGATTTCAGTACAATGAAAATGCTAATATGCCTAGAACTTTATCTCCTTTGGTAAACTAAAAGTTTATGTAAGCTGAATCCACCTGTCACAGGTCAAAAGGACTCCAGATAAGTAAAAGTTCCAAAAAATACAAGATTTTCTTCTAAGCTCCTAAATTTTAACTTCTGTCCTTAGTCTATATTTATCTCAGCAGATTTAAGAGACACCTGTGGACAGACTACAAACTGCTGAGCTCTGGACTTGCTGAAAGCTGATGTGAATCAGTCCAACCCATGTGATTGCTCCTGTCCCTTCACCTGGATCAGCTAATCAGATGCTTCTGATAAACGCCCAGCCTTTGGCCAGCCTTTGCCCAGCCTTTCAGCCTTCCTGGGCCTGACAACCGATGCCCCAATTTCAGTTGGAAGCAGTTACAGAAGAGAGTACATTGTCCCTCTCCCTTTAACAGGCTGAAAGTGCTAGGTCAAAGGCAAATTCCTTTGGGGGGGGGGGGCGGAATCTGTTGTTTATATGTCAATCATTCTGGGATAGTCCAGCAAAAGTAGGATAGGGAGAAACAAAGGAGACCTTAATTAAATTAACCCTAGAGACTGGTGATAACTGGACGGCACTTCTTCCCTTTGCCTCCAGGTCAGAAATATCTGTTACATGGAGGGCCTAACCCCCTATTAAATAATGTTTGGGAGGCCCCCTCCAATCTGCCCAAAACTTAGGTCTTATTTAATTTCTGAGGTATCTAATTTTGCCTTACTCCAGTCGATGCAGGGGTTGCAAAGGACGCGTGATGGACTGTTCCCATTGCTCTGCCACTATACGATCTGCCACCTGTTAAACCTCATGACCACCAACCGGAAGACCTGGTCTGGATGAAACAGCATCAAAAGGAGACTCTCGGTCCCCACTGGAAAGGTCCTCACTTTGTGATCCTGACTACTCCTCCTACTGTCAAAGTCAACGACATTTGTTCCTGGATATATCACACCCACCTGAAACCTGTTCCTGACAAAAGATCCAACACTTATGCCAGGAGATGGACAGTTTAACAGGACCAGCGCAACCCACTAAAGATAAGACTGATGCCAGACTGATCCCTGTCTTGTTTTTTTTTTTTTCTGTCTGTTGGTTTTAACCCCCTCTTGGATGACCCCAAACTATTAGCAACCTACAGTTTATGAATAGGCTGCCCTAAACCAAAATACCCTCTTGGTGGCCCCTACCTCAATTTGGTTTGCCTGTACCTTTGGCTTGACAACCTGCCTTTCCCTAGGACATTTCGAGACAAGCCTGAACTTCGTGATTGGTTCATATTGTGCCTCAAGTCCTATACTATGGAGGGGAGGCAAGGAGAATGCATATGGGGACTACAGGCTTACTATGTGCCTCCTATACTTGTCCCTCTCCTGATAGGAGCAGAAATTGCTGGGTCAGCAGCCCTTGGGAAAGCAGCCTTAATCACTGGGGACCGCAGCCGATGGCTCCTAGGTGAGCAAACTGACAGAGATATTCCCCACCTCCATCCCTCCATCTCTTCCCTAGAAAATCAAGTTGACACACTGGCTGAAATGGTCTTGCAAAACCACTGTGGTCTGGACCTACTTTTCTTTAAGGAAGGAGGTTTATGCATGACCCTGGGAGAAGCGTGTTGCATTTATGCCAACCCTTCAGGTGTTATAGAGAGACCCCAAGAAAAGATAAAGAAAATCTCCTCACTAGAGAGGAGGAAAAAGTTCCAACTGATATGAATCACTTGTCCACTGGTCCCCCTGGTTGAGAACCCTCATCACAAGTCTGATAGGTCCCCTAACCCCCCTCTTCCTTGTTCTACTGTTTGCCCCCCATGTTATCAATGCCATCTTACGCTTTGTTCAAGATAGCGTAGGCGCTGTTAAGCTCATGATTCTTTTCTTTTCTTTTTCTTTTAAAGATTTATTTATTTATTATGTATAGTGTTCTGTTTGCATGTATCCCCTGCAGGCCAGACAAGGGCACCAGATCTCATTACAGATGGTTGTGAGCCACCATGTGGGTGCTGGGAATTGAACTCAGGACCTCTGGAAGAACAGCCAGTGTTCTTAACCTCTGAGCCATGTCTCCAGCCCAAGCTCATGATTCTAAGGGTACAGTACAACCCCTTATTTGAGCCCCTAGACCAAAATTCGTCTCGTTAGTCACAAGCCAAGCGGGGAATGAAGGGAGCAGGCAAAAGCACCTTGGCCTGAGGACTGCCATTTTGACTTCAGACTCCATTTTACCTGCAGGCTAAAATGAAATTCAGCTGCCCAAGCCCTAGGGGAGCTGAGAACTTTCCAATGGCCGACCAACCTCCTCCCTAAACCATAGAAAGAGTCTCGTGATGCCTCTTTGGTTCTTTAGAAATATTATGGCTGTTCCTAACCATCAGAAGGAACAAATGAATCTGATTGGTTGGACTGAAAGGCTTGCATTGTAAATCGGTTGACAATGATGGAGCACACAAGGAAAGTCCCTCATCTTTGATTTCTGGTTGGTGAAAATTGTAACTGTAACTTTTTACATATAACCCTACCACCTAGAGATAAGCAGTGTTAACACTTGGATATTTCTTTCATGATCTTTTTTCTTATGAAATATTTAAAAATAAAAACTGGGGTCAAAGTCCGGATCCTTTTTAGATTTGGAAGAATATCCTTTGTCGTGAAATGACCCACGGAGGCATTGCTGCAGATAGCCCACCTTGGCTAGAACCCTAAACTTTAAAGTCACATCCTGTTGTCGACACTTGGGTTTGTCACCTTTTAACACATTACCAAACAACTGTGAGGTAAGCGTTTCCAGTTGAGATCTGCAGAAGGAAGACTGAGTCCCTGGGGAATGAACATTTGGAAGCTTCCTGGGAAATCCTAGTCTAGGCACGTATTTCTTTATTCTCCCACCCGGACTGGGAAACGCTTGTTTTGCAACCTTCCATTCAGCATCATTTTAGTTTCTTATTTTATAATGGATGGATTAGGGACACCCAGGATTTGCTCGATGAGTTAAGTTGTATCTTTATAAAATTGGATGTTCTTGGATTTAATAATTTGGGTGAAAATTTTTGTATTATATTTTTAGTTGAATAGTGTTTCTATCATTAAAGACTCCGTATTAACAACCATCACATCCTAGGCCCCTACGTGAAGAATGTTTGACTGTTATTTAAACCAACGGAAGCACCCTTTGACCCTCTGTCATCTTGAAATTACTAGTGTCTGCAAGAGACTTTGTGTTTCCCACGATAAGACAAAACCAAAGTCTAGAATCCCAAAGGTGGAATTTAACCAAAGTTTTACATGTGCAAAAAGTTCACTGAAATAAACATGTTATTTCTGTCATCATTCTCATCTAGTGTTCATGTTCATTTTTAGGGAAATGATTTCTACAATTGCACAATCAACATTTTCCAATGTCTACTCTAATGCTACGACTCCCCTCCAATGTGAATTGTACACTTATAAAGAACAAGGAAGTTGATATCTGGAGGAGGAGGCAGAAGGACAAGACCAGGACCATCCTCGGCTACATGGTGGGTTTGAAGTTAGGTTGGACTACTTGAGGCACTGTGCCAAAAAACTCAGATGTGGAGGAGTTGACCTCTCACTCAGCGTGGAAGAAGTGTAAGCGTGCTTTGCCTAATGGCTGCTGGTTAGCCAGGATATGCTGCACTCTGCCTCTACCACAGATAAATGAAAACAAAAAACTGCTACGAAGAAAGCCACTCTAAATGGTTTTAGAAGGATTAAAGATGAAGTGTTAAATAGCATTACAGTTTTACTTATTAATTTCATACGTGAATATGGGAACAGAAACCACAGCTTGCAAGTAGGGGTCAGAGGATAACTTTTTAGGAGCCAGTTCTCTCCTTCTCTTACTGTGCTCTGAGGATTGAACTCAGGCCGTCAGGCTTGGCAGCAAGCACCCCACCCACTGAGATGTCTCTTTGGCCTCCACATTTAATAAGTTTTAAGTGTACAATTGACTCTGTGAGGTCCTTGTTTCAAGGTAAATGATATTTGATTTTTTTTCTCCTTTTTAAATGTTATCCTTTGAGGATTAGTATTAATAGTAAGTTGGACTTCTTTGGGTACTAGGAGTTCATTAGAAGTTTTAAATAGACCGGGTGGCAGTGGTGCAAGCCTTTAATCCCAGCACTTGGGAGGCAGAGGCAGGCAGATCTCTGAGTTTAAGGCCAGCCTGGTCTATGGAGTGAGTTCCAGGACAGCCAGGGCTACATAGTGAAACCCTGTCTCAAAAAACCAAACCAAACCAAAACAACAAAACAAAAAAGTTTTAAATGGTGAGAAACAGGCTCTTTTATATCCAGTGTTAGCATTTTAATAAATTGGGAAAGAAACTTACTGATAATAAATTTTTAAAGTTATGACCTCCTGAGGCCTGATTGTAAAGCTGCTGGAGCTATCTCACAGGTAAGTTTTATTTTATTTTTATTTTATTACTGGGTGTGTGAAAGAAGTGGAGGGGGGGGTATGTGCCACGAAACATGTGTGGAGGTCAGAGGACAACTTTGTGGACGTGGTTCTCTTCTTCCACCTTTACACTATTTCTGGAGACAGAACTCAGGTTGTCAGGTTTGGGAGTAGGCACCCTTATCTACCGAGCCACCTCATCAGCCCCCACAGGCGAGCTTTGAAGGAGTAAATGGATGGGACATGATGTGGCTCCTGAAACTTCCAAATCTCGTGTGTGGGGGCACGGCCATCTTCCCCCTTTTGCCTCTGACAACCTCCTGGGTCTGTCGCCATGTTCACAACTGTGAGAAGTGAAACCAGGGTGCTGCAGGGCCCAGAACAGTCTAGTGTTCCAGCACTGTGGAGGGAGAAGAGGTTCCTCAGGGTTTCCAGAGGCTACCGTGATGAAACACACCAAAGAGAGTCTCGGATTTCCCTGCCATCAAAGTGACTTGGATCAGCAAGTAAATATCATTAATTAAGGATCCTCTCTAAGCTAAGCCCTGAAATAAGCCCGTGGGGAAGCACGTAGGCTAAGACAATAATGGAGGAGGGAAAGTCATTGCCAAGACAGGAGGTGATGGGGCTGGAGGGAGCGAGGGCCAGTAACTCCATCCCCCTCCTGCATCCTGGATTTCATTTCTTGGGGTCAAATGAAGTGAGGATTAGCAGAGAGCTGGTCTGCTTTGTTGCTGTGCCCTGTGATCACAAGATACCATCTGGAAAAATTTAAGCCAAATCTTTAGCGCATACCTTATACCAAAATAAATTTTAGATGGACTTAACATTCAATGACCTTTAACAAATTCCTTTTGTGTTTATGCCGTATGCCAGATGTTAGTTTAGGCGCTTAGAATGCAAAATAGCCATGACTTTCTGCCCTCCGTGGAGTTTATAGTCTAGTTGGGGAAGCAAATATTGAATAGATGAACTAGACTATGCTTCTTCTTAAAACAAAGGTCACAGAGTGCCGGGAGAGAGAAGAACAGGCTTGGTGGAAGCTTCCCTAGAGGCTAACCAGGAAAGAGTTCTCTGCAGAGATACCATCTACTCGTGAGATGAGAAGGAGCAAAGACCATCGCAGACAGCAGGAAGAGTGGCCGAAAGAGCCCAGGAGTTGAGAGACAACACACAAGAAGAAAACACAGTAAAGACCTATTTCTGCCCCCCATACAGTTTACAGTCTAGCTGGAGAAACAAATACTGAATAAAGAGACAGAGTGGCACAGAGTGAAGAAGGCATTTATAAATATGATTCTTTTTTCTTAAGCTAAAACCTTACGCTATTCAGACGACATCAGAAGGTTTTAATATCTTCATGGTAGAACCCCCATGAAAATGAAGGTACTGATAAACTAGGGAGAAAAAAAATGTAATTTTTTTCTAACAATAACAGTTATTAATTATTAATAAATATTATCAATAATATTGATAGTAAATAATATTATTAATAAAAATGTTTTAATAACAATAATAATAACAAATACTTCTCATTACTATACAGAAACTACCTAAAACTAAATTTCAGAAAGTTTTGGCATTCCCAAAAGGGTATTGAAGGTCAGGAGAATTCACAAAACAAACAACTCAAATGGCCGATAAACACAGGAAATCTTCTAAATTCTAACACACAGAAATACCCACTCAAAGGCTGGAGAGTTGAACCACTTGCTGCTGTAGAGGAGCCAGATTCAATTCCCAGCACCCACATGGCAGCTAATAACCCTCTGTAACTTAAGATCCAGGGGGGGATCTCACACCTTCTTCTGGCCGCTGTGGGCACCAGACATAGTGTAGACCTCTTACATACCAGCAGGCAAAACATTCGTGCACACATAAAAAATTCTTTAAAAAAATATTGTGTGCGTATATTCCTCAAAACATTCTTTTCCTTCTTTCTTGCTTTTTGTTTGAGACACAGTGTTGCTCAGGAGTCCAGGCTGGCCTTAAACCTGAGAGCTACCTTGGCCCCCGCAGGGATTACAGGCTTAAGCAACCGCTCTCAACAGCTGTCCTCAAAACATTAACAATGGTTATCTGGCTGATAAGATTAAATGTAATTTTACTTTTTTCTTTATGTTTTATATACATTCTGTGTTTTTTTCTAGAATATATATATATATATATATATATATAGTCATACATATATGAAAATAAGTCAAAGCTGTTTTCATACAGAGATGGGTCAAACATGAGTCACAGCAGCCAGTACTTTGGGGCTGGCAGGTAATCCTCTTTGGTCTCCTCCCCAGGGGCGTTGTTTTTGATCAGCCTGGCCTTCTGAACCCTTGGGAGCAGGCTATTACTCAGGGGAGGCGATATTCTTCTCCAGCACCTCTCTGTCACAGGTTTAGATGCCGTTGCCATCCACCTAAGTCTCTGGCTCAGCGTATTCTCTTTCCCTGGGGGAAACAAAGCCCTTTGCATGCTCTGGTTCATTGCACGGCTGGAGGTCAAGTCACCGCAGCCTCAGACGCAGGTGTCTAGGGTGACACAGAGCGACATCACGCCTCCGGAATAAGGGCAGCTCTTCCGCCTTCAAGGCTGTGAAATGTCAGGCGTGATTAGAAAGGTCACTTGTCCTGACAGCTCTCTGCTTCCCGGAGAGCAGCCTTCCTGCTGTGAACATTCTTAATTGTGTTTCCCGTGGTGGGTGTCAGCCTGCTCAATTCCTTATGATGACGGAAGCCCCACCTTCCACCCATCCTCCAGGGAGAGAGAGGAGGTGGGGGGGGAAAGCCAAAGATCACAAAACCTTGGGAGGCAGGAAGTGGGGCGGGGACCGAGGCAGTTCTCAGACATCGAGAGTGCCAGGGGGATTTATTTCTAGGAATAGTGTTTGCGGCAGAAAAAGGAAACGTCTGTGAAGGAAAGGTGACCACTCTCCTGGAGTGTGAGAGGTAGTTGGGTCCGAACACAGAATCAGGAGTGGGAGGGTGGAGGGGGGTTGAGGCAAGCCGCCAATATGAGCACACAGAACTGGAGGCAGATGGTCTCTCTAAGGCGCGGTGCTCTTTGCCCCACCCCAGAAACTCCCAGGCTGCTGATGAGGGATGCCTACGAAGCACAGAAAATGAAGTGCCCAGTGTGACTTGGAAGCAGGTGGTCTGAGCATCTTATTTCAGAATCCTATCCTAACGGTAGAGAATGGGCATGTTTAAGAGCCTGGCCATATTAGAGGAATCTAAGCAGAGGACCTTTGCCTGGATGGAAGGAGACGGGGAGAGAGGAGAGCTTCTGGACTGCAGGGCAGCCAGGGAGGACTCTGGAGTCTGTCAGAACCATCCTGCTATGGGTTTCTCCCTGAGTCCCTCAGCGCTTTCGTTACTATGGTGCAATATCTGAGGACCGCTACTTTGTAAAGAAAAGAGATTTCTCTTGGTTCAGAGTTTTGTAGGTAAAAGTCGGAGGAGCCACTATTTGTTGATGGCCTCCTTTCTGGCAGAGTCCCAAGGTAGCACAGGGCATCTTGAGGCAACAGGCAGCCACCCCACCCCCATCCCGACTTCTTATAAAGCCACTGGGATCCAATCCCTGGAGTTCTAGCCAACTTGCCGTATCCAAACCCAACTCATCTCCCAAGGCTCCCTCTTTAAACATCAGCTTAAGCTTCACAGTGAAGATCAAACTCAGCGTGAATTTCAAAGGACAAACCATATTCAAACTGTATCGCATACTAAGCCATATCCTCCAATTAATGTTCTTATAGAAGACTTGCCCTCTGGTGATCCATTGATATGTTAGCTGGACAACTACCTTACAGCGAATTAATTGTTTGACAATGTTATTGTGTATGTGTGTGTGTGTGTGTGTGTGTGTGTGTGTGTGTGTGTTTCTGCGTATGATGCATGTGTGTACGTACGTGTGCACAGGGACACAAGCACATATGTATATGTGCGTGTAGAGGCCAGAGATTGACATCTGATATCTCCTTTTCTTACTTTCTACCATACGTTTTAAATGTATTTGTTCATTTTATTTATGTGTGCATGCCTGTGTGCGTTTATGTATCATACGTGTACAAGTGCCCTCAGAGACTAGAGGGCATCAGATTCCCTGGAAATGAAGGCAATTGTGAATCTCTTGACACGGATGCTGGGAACCAAGTCTGAGTCCTCTGCAAGAGCAGTAAGCACCCTTCATCGCTGAGCCATCTTCATAGTCCCTCTAATATATGTATATATATATATATATATATATATATATATATATATATTTTTTGAGACAGTCTCTTACTGAACCTAGAGCTCACCAATTTGTCTAGGCCGGCTATCCAGCAAGTTCCAGGATCCACCTGCCTCTGCCTCACTAGCACTGGGACTGTAGACACGTACTGCCATACATAGCTTTTAACATGAGTGTTGGGGATCCCAACTCAGGATCCTGGGCATGCATGGCAAACCCTTTACCAACACAATGATCTCCCTAGCCTCATATTTTCTTATTTGTATAGAGGCTTCTGAGGAAATTGGGATTTTTTTGTTGTTGATTTATCATGTGTACAGTAGACAAGCTGGACTCTAAAACATCAAATTCAATTTCCCCATTGGTCACTAAATCCCCTCTCCTAACTGGAGGCAGCCAGTTCCCCACCACCTCTGCTGAAACAGGCAGACACATCATTCAGCAGGCAGATGAGCCCCTCTCTTGGGCCAACTACTGCTCTAGGGGCTGGGGCAGTGTGTGGGGTGGGTTTATAGGTTCTACAAAGATAATTAAATTCAGATAGAGATCAATGGAAGATACTAGAAAGTAATCAAAGAAGGCCTCTCTAAGGAGAAAATTTGAGCAGAGACAAGAATGAGCTGGTGATTGTTGAGGGGGAGTTTCCTGCTCCTGACAGCAAGGTGCACATTCATAGGCCCTCAGATAGGAGCAGGATCGGCTGCCGTGGGTGAGGAGAAGGCAGGAAATGAAACGCAGAGGCACCATGAGACTATCTCTCATTGCCTTGATCATGGAAGAAACTTCATGCTAACTAATGAGAAACACTTAACGTTTGAGAGATTTTCTTCTCCAGACTTTCATGGTGTGACAACAACAACAACAAAAATCATTTAAAAAAAAAAAAAAAAAAAGCCGGGCGGTGGTGGTACACACCTTTAATCCCAGCACTTGGGAGGAAGAGCCAGGCGGATCTCTGTGAGTTTGAGGCCAGCCTGGGCTACCAAGTGAGTTTCAGGAAAGGCTCAAAGCTACATAGAGAAACCCTGTCTCGAAAAACAAAACAAAACAAAACAAAGAAAAAAAAAAAGGCTTCTTTAGGGGCTTTTGCCAACAAAGATGGTTGAAGAGGATCACATGAAAATAAAAGTTGTTTGCATTAGGGAAGTGGGGTTATGTAATCGGTTTCTTTCTTTCTTTCTTTTTTTAAAAATGAATTTGTTGTTGGAATGCTTCTAGAATATAAAACATATTTTCTTTAAAGGAAACCGACTGCCCACGGGTCAGGGTGGTGTTTCTATTCTCCAAGAGCTTGGAGTTGTACCTGAAGCAAGTGGGGTGCTGGGAACTGCTGGAGGGGCAGTGAGGCTTCCACTTGCTTCTTGGTTACTTTTCTAATGCCATGACACAACACCATGACCAAGGCAATTTATAAAAGAAAGCAGTTAATCGTGGTTCCAGAGCGTTAGAGCCCGTGACCATCACAGCAGGGAGCATGGAAACAGGCAGTGAAGCATGGTGCTGTGACCATAGCTGAGGGCTTACATCTGATGTGACAGAGAGAGAGAGAGAGAGAGAGAGAGAGAGAGAGAGAGAGAGAACCGGGAAAGGCATGGGCTTTTGAAACTTCAAAGCCTACTCCAGTGACACACCTCCTCCGAAAAGGCCACACCTCCTAATCCTTCCCAAACAGTTCCACCAACTGTAGACCAGGCATTCAATTGTATGTGCCTATGGGGCCATTCTCATTCAAATCACCACAACTTGATATTGGAATTTAAGGCTTGCTCCACCACATTGCTTCCTTCCTCAGGCGCTGAGAGACCACCAGACTCACTTATTGCAGCTATCACCCTCAGCTACTTGACCTAACCTGACAAGCACCATACCATAGCTATGCAGAAAAACATGCTTCTTACACCAGCCTTTGTTGACATGCTTCTCTGATCTGGAATCTTCTATGCGTTTATAAGCCACCACCATCAGTCAATCTCTCACAAAAGTCTGCTCATTTCCCCAGTGTGCGAGGCGGTGTTGAAAGGAGGCTGTAAAAGCTGCTAAAGACCTGAAGCCATTTGTCTTAGTGACTTTTCTGAGGCTGTGATAAAACACCATGATCAAGGCAACTTATAAAAGGAAGCGTTTAATTAACTTGGCGTCTGTTTCAGAGGGTAAAGGTCTACGATGGTGGGGCAAAGGCATGGCAGCAGCCACAGTTCAGAGTTTGCATCTTGATCTTCAAGCAAGAGGCAGAGAGAGCACTGGAGACAGTAGGAGGCTTTTGAAACCTCAAAGCTCACCCTCCGTGACACACCTCCTCCAACAAGGCCACGCCTCCTAATCCTTCCCAAACAGTTCCACCAACTGGGGACCAAGTATTCAAACATATGAGCCTATGGGGGGACATCCTCATTCACTGCCACATCACTGTAAGACCCAAAACCATATTCAGGGAGCACAAAGGAATTGATGTTAAACAAATCTGCAGAGCGTATCGACTCTGAAGGCATCTTATTGGCAGGCTTTTCAGGAAACCAAAAAGAAAGATGTTTTATATTAACTCTTTGGGGAACTATTCCTAAGGATGGTTAATTCTCCTCCTCTTTCATAAGAATTCAATTTAGATAATAATAAAATGCTTACTGATTAAGCAACTGCTATGAACAGGCTTTCTGATTTCACACAGATTATTTTATTTAATCCTATAAGAAGATTTAATTGACCTTCGTTTTATAGAATGAAGTAACCGAAGATCAGAGTGATTATACCGTTTTCCCAAAATCACAGTCATCCAGACATCGTGGCATACATCTGGAATCCTAGCACTCAGGAAGATAGAGCAAGATTTCATATTTGAGGCCAGCCTGGACTACCTAATGAGACACTGTCTCACCAAAAGAAAAAAGAAAAAAAAAAAGCAATAACAGAGCTAGACAGTAGGCAATCCAGGTTTATGATTCCATACCCATTTGGAACTACTACGTGATGTAGAATAGTAACTACTTAAGGTTTCAATGAATTCCCGTGAAGTAAGGTAGGTATGAACTGTCCTGAAATGCCAGAGTTATAAGACACAACCCCTGGTGAGATGAGGTCGTGTAGCTGAGGATACAGGCTTCCTACTATCTGTCGGCAGGTACTAACTTTCCAGATACAACTCCAAGGCTTCCTGCAACCAGGACTCATTACCTTACTTCTATCCACTCATTCAAACAAACATTTAACTAAACACCAACCCTGTGCCAGACAATAAGGATGCATGGAAAATGAAAGAATGCTTCCTACTCTCAGGAAGTTTATGTTTTTTTTTTTATTTTTTTTTTTTTTTTAGATAGATAGGTAGACAGACAGACAGATATTTGAGATGTGGACATAGATGGATAATAATATGATATTAAATGCAGTGATGGAAGGTCCCCAGCTAAAGAAAAAACGAGGTGCTATAAGGACATCTAAAGGTCCTTGGTGTGTCCTTGAGGGCATGGTACTGAAGTGGAGGTCTAAGTGATGACTAGGAACTGAGTGTTCGAAGACAAGAGGAGTTCCTTGTTCAGAGTTCCTCTCATCTTGCCACAGTAGACACCGGCCGCATCCTAGCGTGTGGAGATGAGGTGACGCAAGACGTGGGTCCTGCAGCTTTTAGCTTTCAAGCCAACCCTGGAAACACTGAAAGCTTTATTCACTGCCGAGAGAAAAGAGAGAAGGCAACTAACTGGTGACACAAAACCAGCACAGAGACACTGGATTTTATCTTCTGATATGTCAGTCTTCTGGACCGCTTGGTGACAATGTTAATCAGACAGGACGGTCACTATCCCATGTGCTGCATTTGCATATAATCTTAACAATTCAGTGCTTGAGCCAGGAAGGCTGAGGATGAAAGCACAGGCAAGATTTCTCCTCTTCCAATGACTAGCTCTTCAAACCCAGCAACTCCTGTCTAGGAGTCCCTGTTCATATATGCTGGGGTAGCTCAGCAATCGTTAGGAGAACTCACACCCTCTTGAAATTGTAATGTTAGTTCACACGTATATGTACATGCTCATTTTTCCTATGAGAGACGTTTCAACATTCATAAGGAGTCTTAGAACTAGTCTGAAGATCCACAGACCTGGTTGGGTGGGTCAGAGTGTGTTTTGTGAGGACGGAAACATCTTGTCATGAAATATCCTAGCCTAGACCAGAACTAGTGACTACAAAGGCCTGAAGAATCATAGCGTCTCTTGGGAAGGAGAGGTCAGTGACTCACAAAAGCCCCCTCTCTCTTTCTCTCTCACACAGTCTGATGATCCTGATGCTGTAGCAACAGTGGGCTGACTCCTCGAGCTGCTGGGGTTGGTGAATGAATGTTTCTAGTACTGAATGAAGAAGTGAGGTCTTCAGTAGATGTCTGAGCAGACACCACAGTAAGTTATGACTGTTTCTTCATCTTTCCCTCTTCAAACGTACAGTGATCCATTTTCTCAGTTTTCCTAACCGTTCAAATGATTAGCTCACAGAGCAGACGGAGAGAGTCCCTGGGTGAATCACTCCATCTGGACTGTAAGGTGTGGCTCTCCCAACTGTGCAAACTGCTATGGATTTTATCACCTGAATTTCAGTTTCAACACCTGAAAGATTAGAGTGATAATTATACCTACCTTAGAAGATATTGTGAGGATATAATATTGTAAGCAATGTCCAGTGGTCTACTTAGTGACTAGCACAGCCTACCCTCGGAATTTATCCCCTGCCTCCTCCTTAGTTTTTATTTATACTTTGGCATAAAATTTTTCAGATATAAAAAAGAATTCAGATATAGCTGACATGGTGATGTACTCCTGTAATCTTAGCACTTGGGAGACAGAAGAATCACAAGTTTGAGGCCAGCCTGGGCTACATAGTAAGACCCTCTCTCAACAAATTGAGATATAATTTACATACAGTGACAGTCACAGGTTTGAAGTTCAGTAAGTTTCACTAAGCCATACCTGTTTTTATGAAGTCCTCATGTTTTCTGTTGTCTGGATTATGAGACTTTTTTGTTTCCCAAATGCTGGATTATGTTATAATATGTAATCTATCAATGATTATATTTCTACCTCCTTCCGACAGACAGACTCTAAAACAGCTCCTCCCCATCCCCAGACAGACTTAAAACCTAGAAGCAATGTAATGCAGTCAGCTTGCCCTCCCTTCTCTGCATCCTGGAGAGGCTGGAGATGAATCTGTTTTATTTTTAGGTCCCCAGGGAAAGTGTCTCTACAACCTCCCTCAGTCACCTGTCTCAGCGCTTAGCAACCCTGAACACTAGAAAGCCCTGTCCCCATGTGTCCCCGGCTTTAAATGAGTAATAACAACTAACGTGGATGCAGTGTGTTACCAGGGCCACAGCTCAGATAAGGAGAAGGCAGAGGAAGCTTGGCACCAGGAATGCAGATGTGTAGGTGCTGAGATCCGTGCACATTGACACCATCCCTTCCCCAAACCGAGATCGTGATGGGGACCTGGGAGGGCTCCTACCCAGGACCACAGCTGGGGAGAAGCCACATCTGCAGTTGTCAGAGCTTCAAGTTATTTTCTTTCCCCCAAGGAGAAAGGTAGAGATAATAAGATTTCTAAACAGTGGCTTGGTTTAAACAAGGAAGGGTTCTGTAAGCCCAAAGAATACTTGACTGCCTAAATATAGCCCATGCTGGGCTTGAAATCCCTGCTTTAGTGTTCGCAGGGTCTCTGTCTGCTTCTGTTTCCTTTAATGTTGAGGATACCTGCAAGACAGGCCAGGTAAGCAAACACACAATCCTGATTTCAGGAGGGGAAAAAGCCAAGGCTTGGGTACTCCCAATGACTCACGCAGACAGCAGGCTCACACCTTGTGGATCTGTTTCACTGTGCCTCTTGCTACATCCCATCTTCATCCTATGGGGTCATTAGAGCCCCTGCTCATCTCTCACCACCCACATTTTATCAGGTGTTTGTGAAGGAATAAGGGGTGAGTCAGAGCAGATGCGTGGACAAATCAGTATTGACTGCACAAGACGGTAGCAGTGACGGGTTTTAAAGATTTGCGGCATTAAAATCCATTATGACAAAGGTGGCAGACTCTTACAACCTAAGGTCACCTATCTCAGAAACGGGAAAGATAGTAGGTTATATATTAGACCCTAGGAAGCAATGGTGGTCCCTAGAAGAACAAGACAATGCCACAGCCCAAAAGCAACAGGGTCCAATGCCCACAAACAGAAATCCTGAGCCAACACAAACCTTTCCTTGTTTTTAAATGAATTATCTCAAGTGTTTTGTTATAGTAACAGAAAATGACACACACAAGCCCCTGAATGATCCCTTTGTCAAAGAAGAAATCAAATGGAAATTTCAATCGTTAGGAATAAAAACAAGACATAAAAAACATGACTGCAATACAATTTTACTTCTGTTTTACATTCACATATGAAAGAAGAAAGGCTGAAAGCCAAAAACCTAGATATTCATCTGAATAATTAAGAAGAATAGCAAACTAAACCCAAAGTAGAGAGAAGAGAGTCCTAAAAATAAGAAATGAATGAATGGAAATGAAATGAATGAGAATGGAAATGAATGAATGAATAAATGGAAATGAATGAATGAATGGAAATGAATGAAATGGAAAAACAAATGCTCAGAAGGAAAAAAAAAAAAAAACAGCACAGCCAAAAACTGTGAAATAAATAGAAAGCTGAGTGTGATGTATACACCTATAATCCCCTCACTGGGTGGGAGGTGGGGGGCAGAGGCAGGCGGATCATGAGTTTTGAGGCTAGACTGGCTAAATAGCATGCTCCGGGCTAGCCCAGGCTACATAGTGAGACCTTGTCGATGAACAAACAAACAAATGTTGAATGAAACGGATATATCTCTAGCAAGACTCATCAAGACAGAAAGAGAATAGAACCAAGGTAACAACAGTGTCTTCCAGACACAACAGGGCAGACCCGCACATGAACTTCCAGATACTGTGGCATCATGTACAGGTTCCAGCCAGAAGGGAGCCCAGCGCTGAGAGGGGGAAGTACGCATGAGCTCCCGTCCCTAACCAAGAGGCTATCTCCAACTGACAATTGCTTACAAAGGAAAAGTCAGTTTTCTCCTATGGAGTCTCACTGGATGTATTAACCACACTTGAGGGCAGACACCATGACCAACAGTAGATGACTAACACAAAATTAACTCAATAGTGTTTTCATGGATTGTTTGTTTGTTTGTTTGAGCCTTTTTTTTTTTTTAAAAAAAATATTACTGGTCCTTTGCTCATATAATATGGTTTACATTTTGTAATTTTATGGGTTTTGCTTTTGTGTGTGTGTGTGTTTCTTTTGCCTTAAAAAAAAATCTGGTTTTCTCTTTTATTTGCCTATTTTCTAAAAAGAGAGAAAGAAGGCATGGAGTTGGATGGATGGGGATGAGGGAAGGATCTGGGAGGAGATGTGGGGAGGAGAAACCATGATCAGAAACACTGCATGAATTTTCAATGTAAATAAATAAATAATAAATAATTAAATAAATGAAGGGTTTTTTTTAATTAATCAAGGGGAGATAAGGGCTGGAGAGAGGACTCAGCAGTTAGGAGTGAGTAGTGCTCCTCCAGAGGACCCCAGTTCTGTTCCCAGCACCATTGGGCAGTTCACAACCACCTGTAACTCTCGCTCAAGGGTATTCAATGTCCTATAGCCTCTGTGGATAACTGCCCTCCCAAAGACATGTAAATACAATTTAAGAAAAGAAAAGCACAACTTACTCAACCACCATAAAAGGAAGAAAAAGTCCGACTGTCTCTATCTCCGTTAAACAATCAGTTATTTCTGCTTGCAATTTTGAACAAAATGAAAACCAATCAACTTCATTCATGACAGAAACAGAACATAGGAGAAAAGTCACATGATCTCTCTCTTTCTCTCTCTCTCTTTCTCTCTCTCTCTCTCTGTTTTTGTTTTTTGTTTGTTTGTTTGTTTGTTTGTTTGTTTTTTGAGGCAGGGTTTCTCTGTGTAGCCCTGGCTGTCCTGGAACTAGTTCTGTAGACCAGGCTGGCCTTGAACTCATAGAGATCCACCTGCCTCTGTCTCCCAAGTGCCAGGATTAAAGGTGTGTACCACCACTGCCTGGCTCATAACATCTCTGAATGGATGAAGAAAAAAAAAGTTTAATCCTCATGATAAACATTGTGTAGTGAACTAGGACTCAAAGAGAGTTTCTATGTCTCTTAAAGAACAATTAAAACAATTCTAAAAAAATAGTGATCCTGAGAAATTATTAAAGATTTCAGCTGCCCTGTGGTCAGAAATGACACTGACATGTTCACTATCATCTGGAAGTCAGAGATATGCCAATAAAGTGTCATCAGAATTAAAAACAGACAAAATATCCTTTATAGCTAACCTGTTGGGTATATAGGAAAAAAAGAATCTACAAATTATGATTTTAAAGCTATTTTTAGCATTTTTAAAAAAAAAAAGATTTAAAGCCACTAGGGAAATTAATTGATATGGTCAGAGGAAAAGAAAAGTTTAAAAAAAATTGTTTACGAAAGCATCAGAAATTTTAATGACAAAACTTTGGTGAGAGAAATTTAATAAGATACTCATCCCTCACCTCCACCCAGAGCACCTGGGATTTCAAGGCAATCATAATCAGAATTCCACCTTTCCTTTGGAAACTGGCCTCTGTTCTATGAGGAAAAGCAGGGACTTAGAGTGAGCAATGCAGTCTTGAAGAACTGAGCTGTGCGGAATACCACGTATCAAGACCTACACCGTAGAGCCACACTAACACAGTTAACACAGTTGGATTGGGGTGGACAGAGAGATCCCCAGAATCAAGCAGTGTCCAGACGCAGGTCCACAGACAGACACACGAGGACTTGGTCATGACCAGTGTGAAACTGCAGGCCAACAAGAATCTAGTCTTTTCAGTAAATAGTGTGATGTCAATCGCACACTGCAGAGTACAGCCCCGTGGGTGGGACGTGGTTGCTTCTGCTTTGAAATCAGAGTGATCATGATTACTGCCACAGGACTGCGCCCCCTAACATTCTGTCATTAAGGAGAGTGAGGGCTCACAAGGCTTTCCAGGATTCATGGGGCCCATGAGTCAGAGCCACAGGGGCTTACGAAGCTGCCCACAAGCCCACAGGAGGCCCCATCACTGCAGGGGATATAATCAGTTGCTGGAGAGAGGGGGGCCTCTTCTTCCCTATAATGGAACCATGTTCCTGTAGTTGACCCCACACCCACACTCCTATAAGTAACCCCAATCAAACTAGACTTGGGTGGGCTGGTTTCTTTGATTTGTTATTAATGCTCTATTTGGGGTAAATGGACATTTGTTCACATCTCCTGAGGAAAAAGTTAATGAAATCATACTCACGATTTCATGTGGAAAAACAAAATGAGGGTGAATCTCCCCCACCCTATCCACAATTATCAATTCTAGATTGATTAAATGTGAAAAGGAAATCTATAAAGGAAAAAAGAATTTTTATGATCTTTGGGATGGGTAAAACTTTCCATATAGCATACAAATAGCATTAACCACACACAGGTTGGGGTGCATAAAATTATGGACTTTAGATCATTCAAATATTTAGATGAAAGGTCAAGTTTCTGAACAGAAGACATTTGTAAAACACGTATGTGACATAAACGAAACCCAGAATATATAATGAGCCCATAGAAGCTCACAGAGACAGCAGTGAGCAGGCTATGAAAGGAGATGGCCCAAAGGCCAGTACCATTATGGGGACGTGCTCAGCATAAATGGTAACTAAAAGAATACACACAAAGCCATAGTGAGCTTCCAGGTAACCCCATCAGATCAGGGCAAATTACACCCATCAAAGATGCCATGGGTTGAAGCAGCCATGTAGGGCCCTCACGGCTGGTGGAGGTATGAACTGTTTGTAGACAGTCTCTACTGACGGTCCACACACAGGACACCTGCCCGGGGACTAGCTGGGCACACGAATCATAATATCAGTCCCTTGGTTACTCCTGCTTTACTTGTTTCTCTCTGCTCTCAAATAATTTTTTTCGACCTAATTTCTTTAAAATTGTCCAAGCTCTTTTCCCCACCTGTTCTCCCTCAGGGTCACGACGGGAGCCTTCCTTCCATATTTAGCTGATGCAGCCCGTGAGGGGACGCCTGGCTGTGGGACCCACCCCTTTGACATCCCCGGAAAGGAGTCGTAGCTGCAATCACTCCCACCTGTGATGGGGGGGAGAAATTCTGGAACAGAACATGAAAGCAGCTATTGGGCTTTCTTATCACCCCCTCAGATCAAGACATTGTATAGACCTGTAGAAGTGCTCTCCCTCCACTTAGAGCCAATACTTAATGTTGGCTTGATAGGCAGAATAGAATATGATCTTTAAATGTGGCCATATCCCAAACCATGTAACCTGTGAATGTATGAGAAAAGAGACATAAAGCAGCCGATGGGTTGACCTGAAAATAAGAAAATTTTAGTTTTGTTTTTTGAGACAGGGTCTCTCTGTGTAGCCATGGCTAGCCTGGAATTCACTCTGTAGAACCAGGCTGGCCTTGAACTCATAGAGATCCACTTGTCTCCACCTCCCTAGTGCTGGGATTAAAGGAATGCACCACCACCACCACTCAGCTGAAAATAAAATCATTTAGATTATCCAGGTGGGCAGGATCTAATCTTACAAACTCTTAAAAGTGGAAAATGGCAGAAGAGTGAGTCAAAAGGCACAGTGTCGCACAACTATGATCCCATCACTTGGGAGGGAGGGAGGGAGGGAGGGAGGGAGAGATTGGGCCTCACTTAATATGAGAAATGACAGGGCTGGTAGGCATGAAGAAGGAAAAGGAGATCCAGGAGTCAGGGACTCTGGTGGCCGTTGGGAAATGGAATGGCCCTCAGCGTCTAGAGGCAAGGAAACAGGGACCATATCTTCTCTCACAAGGAACTGAGTTCTGCCAATGACCCAAGATCTGAGAATAAATGCCCTCCCACCCCCATGCCTCCAGAAAGGAGTTCAGTGTGTCAACATCTTGATTCTATTTCCCCCGCAGCCCACACTGGGCTTGGGATCTGCAGAACTATTAGAAAATAAGCATCTGGCTTCAACCCTGCTTAGTTTACAGCAGGGTGGTAGAGCCATGAGAGGAAACTGATCCAGTTAGCAGAGAGGCAAGGACAAAGGACGTTCCCAAAACAGTAGCCTGCATAATCAGAAAGTCATTCAGTTGAAGAATCAGTAGTCAGATGGTTGAAGAAGTCAGGAAACGTATATCAAATACATGAGGCCAGAAGAACTGTCACCCTGGGGTGCTAGAAGACAGCATGAGAGGTGACCGCCACTATCCTGATGGCTCTCTGCTGGTTCTGGTAATCTGAACGATGTCTGTGCTGTAAAAACAACAATAAGGCTGGGCGGTGGTGGCGCACGCCTTTAATCCCAGCACTCAGGAGGCAGAGCCAGGTGGATCTCTGTGAGTTCGAGGCCAGCCTGGTCTACAGAATGAGATCCAGGTCAGGCACCAAAGCTACACAGAGAAACCCTGTCTCGAAAAACAAAAAAACAAAAAACAAAAAAACAAACAAAAAAAAAAAAAGAAAAAGAAAGAAAGAAAGAAAGAAAAAAAGATCAACTTGGTGACAATTTGCATAACATCTGTGCAGTTCACAGTTTGGTCTAAAACTGGCCAACACATGAAAAGGAAGGTCCCGGGGCAGAACAGAACCACTGGGCTGGGCATGGATTCATTATAAGTATGGGCATTGAGGAAGAAGTCTGTCTTAGTTAGGGTTTCTATTGCTGTGAAGAGACCCCATGGCCACGGCAACTCTGATAAAGGAAAACATTTAATGGCTGGCTTACAGTTCAGAGGTTCAGTCCATTATCATCATGGGGGGACATGGCAGTGTGTAGACAGACATGATGCTAGAGCTGAGCATCCTACAGCTTGATATGTGGGCAGCAGGAAGTGGTCTGAGTGTCACTGGGCAGGGCTTGAGCATATATGAGACCTCAAAGCCCACCTCCACAGTGACACACCTCCTCCAACAGGGCCATACACCTCCTAATAGTGACACTCCCTGTGAGCTTATAGGGTCAATTACATTCAAACTACCACAGAGTCTAGCATTAATTGGCCTCGTATACTCATCATCAACTTCAGGTGATAAGCTAAGGTGAGAAAAAGGCAGAGAGAGCCGCATCCATGGGATTCCAGGAATTCAGAACTGAAGCCATTGTTGGTTGAGCAGCTGATGAAAGGATGCTGCAGATGACGGAAGACCGAAAAATAGGAAACCGTGTGAGAGTACCCCAACAGGGATTCTCAGAAAGAAGAAACCCTCAAGGCTGACGGGCACTTGTGGAATTAGCAAGGGAATGTTAAACATGAATCCGATGGGGAAAAATGACCAGACATTTGCCCGTATACTACAGAAATCACATAACATAATCCCATCTAAGGGGAAAGCCTGGTGTTTAGGTTTCTCATGAGGCATGATCAGAAAGACTCGGGCACAACTGGAGAAGCATCCACATGAAAGAGGGTACCAGTCAAAGCAGCAGGGAAGGGAACATAAGAAGGCGTGGCTTAATGCATAGCTCCAGGGGTGGACATTGGTAATCACTGAGGTATTGTTGAGGAAAGAATACAAGCAAACGGGTTAATAAACATCCTAAAGGGCTGGGTGTGGTGGAGCATACCTTTAATCCCAGCACCAGGGAGGCAGAGGAGCTAATCTCTGTGAATCTGAAACTAGGGAGCTGCAAGCCAGCCAAGGCTATTATAGGACCCTGTTTTAAAAACAACAAAACAAACAAAATCATGCCAGAAGCTAAAAGAAGAACAAAAAACAAAAACAAAACAAAAAGGTCAGTAGCACCCACACCCCATACAGTTAGAAACTGAGGCGCCGTTACGAAATTAGCTGATGACTCATAACAGTATGGTGACAGGAAATGATACACAGACAAAAAAACAAAACAAAACGAAAAGCAAAAACAAAAAAACCCAAGAGAAATCTGTAAACACTGAATGGTACTGTTCAAAATAACATTGTTCTAGATTCTAATGAGGAAACTCACTTTTTAGATGTTGAAGATGCTCACACCGCGTCCCCATTACTTCAACAAAGTGAGCAATCCTTGAACTGTTGCCATAAGAACCAAATGAAAACTGGTCCATTCAAACTGGATGGCAGTTTCCAGAAACCACACGAGTGTCTTCCTACGCAGTAGAAATTGCTCTGTGATTATGTCAGTTGTTAAAGTACTTATTCTGTTAACTGGTTATTAAAGAGCAGTTTTATATCTATCATCTATCTATCTATCTATCTATCTATCTATCTATCTATCTATCTATCTATTGTGAGACCAAAATGAGCCATCTTAGAAATAAGACCAAAATGCTTTCACCCTAAAACTAAGGCCTAAGATTTCTCCTTTTAGGTACAGGCCATGAGTTACTGGAATAGGCCATGAGTTACTAAAACCAGTCAGTTCAGATTCCAGAAACCAGGAAGTGTAAAAGTACAGAGTCAAAAAAAAAAAAAAAGTACAGAGTCACAAGGTAGTCATGAGGTAATGACTGCCGGACTATGGAATGTCCTCTCCCTAGTTCCCTAGGTAACTGACCATAAAAATGTCCCCACCTGAGGGCAGCCAACAAGAAATGGTGGCAGGCAACCACCCCCTTAGAAATAAGATTAAGCCATGATTTCTAGAAAGTCCCTAGAAGTGAGTCAATCAGAATTGTACCCGTACTAGCACCCCTAAATGATGTAACTGAAGGGGTTGGGCATGTTTGTATATGCCCGGCAGGCACATCCGCCTGGCTAATTCCAGGTCAAGATAGCCATTTCTGGGTCAAGGCGTCTCGCGTGACCAGGATCCGTGATGTCACGTAGCCACGCAAGTGCGCAGCATGGCTACATCATCTACATCTACCTGGACACGCCCCGCCTTATAAAAAGCCGCCATAACTGATCTAACTCTCTTCTTCACACACGTGTCTCCCGTACGGGCACTGACTATCCCTGTCCTTTCAATAAACTCTATTAGCAGATTCTGTTGTGTTTCGTGACATTTTCTTGCAGGGTAACAGCGAAAATAACTAACAGTAACCTTGTGGTTTTTGCCTTTAAAAACTGAGCTTGCAGAGAGGTGGGCACTTCCTCCAGCCTCCACTGTGTTGGATGTATTGGATGAAGTCCCTGCCTAGGCTTGTATTGCTTTTGGATATGCTTTTGGATATTCCAAATTAAACCTTGCTTTTGCAGTCTGGCATGCTCGTCATCAGTGGTCTTTCTGGGGGTTGCTATCTGGGCACAACATTATCTATCTATTTATCTATCATCTATCTCTCCTATCTATCTATTTATCTATCAATCTATCATTTGTCTACTATCTATCATCTATCAGTCATTTATCTTTCTATTAATCTATCATATGTCACCTATCCTCTGTCTATCTACCTATCTTCTATCTATTTAACATCATTTATCCATCAATCATCTAACATCTGTTTTATCTCTTTCATCTATTTTCCTAATTGACTATTTTATGGTCATTTGATAAATTAATTTTGGAAAATAGTTTCAGATCAATTCAGTGTTGATACGTTTATGCAGAATCATTTCTGTCACAAGTAAAGCACAAACAGATAATTTTAAAAGCTTTCTGG
>CABHPP010145308.1:0-48973 GCA_902168425.1 Peromyscus attwateri
TTAATAAACTGTCCACATGTTATACTCACTACATCTCAGTTTCAGAAATGTCAGCTGTAAAAATAAAATCAGAAAACCAAATTCCCTGAGCCGTCTTTGGTCCTATAAAAGTGTGTCTGTCTCATATGTGTAGTTGTAGCGAGAGAGCCCGTTCTTAGTTCACAGAAATAATGTGAAATTATCCCTGCAAATACAGATCTTAATTCTGCCCTGCTCCCCCAGACATTCTGTAGAAACAAATCTGTAGCAACTAAAGGCCCACCTGACAAGGTAGATGAACCTTAATCTTCTGTTCCATGTCTGTCTCTGACATGACCCGGCCCCACTGTCCTGTCCTAGCCTGTCCTGTCCTGTCCTGTGGTGTGGTGTGGTATGGTGTAGTGTGTTTCCAGGCTAGTGCCAAACTAACTAGAATTGAATCACTTGCCTGGAGGCTTGTGATGCTTCAATGCCAATCTTATAGACAGCCACAGCTCCATGGCAAAGTGGGATGGTGTGAGCTGACCCATGAGGGATAATTAAACTGGCAAGCTTTCTACAAATATGCGACTGGGGCATTTAATGGTGACTTCCCTGTTGTGTAACAAGCGAAGTGGGAGCTCTTGTCCCCTTACTGTCCTCCTGTTGCTCTTCAGGCGGTGACACAGCACTTGGTCCAGCTTCATCTACCCTGACAAAGTACTCTCTACTCCATTTGTAAATTGCATGAGAACAAATGATACCATAGATAACAGACTATTACTGAAAAACAGAAATGTAAATTAAAGACAAAAGTAAAAAACCCAAACTTTGCACTGCTTAAATTGATTAAACTTTCCAGTGGTCATTGTGTCTGCTTTTTCCCTTAGCCAGAGGGGTAGGGTTTGTTTGGTTGTTTATGTAATTTGGATAGTACAGTGTATGGTTTTTCACTTAAAATTTTTAGAGTAGGTAAAGACTAATGGAATTAGTCTTCTATGGTTCAAAGGCATCATAGAAGAGAAGCATGTATGATCTAGATGAAAAAGCTTAGTTCAAATTTTGGTTTTGCCTCTTAACTAGTGGGTAATTTTATTAAGGAACCATTGTTCCCTTTATTTCATACTACATAAATCAAATAGTATATAAAAAGTGTCCAAAGAAAAAGTATGTAGATGTGCCTCCAGCTCTACATGGAAGGACAACAGTAAATGTCAATTTCCTCCATTCACCAAGACACAGCTTTCGAGCCAAGTTATCCTGGGTCTAGAGGAGCCTGTCAGTAGTGGGCTTCACATGGGAGTCTGAGGGACAAAGGTGAATTATGTGTGAGAGCGTTAGCATTATGCAAATGTCTGCACACTTTAGCAGAGCAGATTTAAATTAAGGCTGTGTGCTTTGGAAAGATCTGTTAGACTCAAACCAAAAAACAAGAACTATAAAAGACATCTGTTTTGCTATTTATAATTAATAAAATCTATATTGAAGGATTTATCGAGCTCCATGCTAACTCCAAAATTACATGTATTCTCTGCTTTATTTTACTTGTCTTATTTGTTAGTGAACAAAAGATTAAAACCTTCAAGAGAGTGACAACAAGATCAGTTTATTGTTTCTTTGAAATTGTATTTGTTACAGCATGATGAAGAAAGCTTATTAAACCTTGTGTAAGAAAGTTGAAGAAATTCATGTATTTAGTCAGATAAGACTACAGGAAAGTACTGTTTTTAATAGTCCAAAACTTTACATCAGAATAAAAGCAGATTGAGTCTTGGGTTCTTTAGAAAGCAATACCTGAATCATGTTTTCTGAGTTGGATTGTAAAGCTGTTTGGACTAACAAGGAGAACTGCCTACAGTAGTATAGGAGTTGTTCAAATAGAGATAGGTAATCTGGGTGTGGTAGCTCAAGCCTGTAATCCCAGTAGAGAAAGGATTGCCGTGCATTTAAGACCAGTCCAAACTCTACAGTGCAAGACCCTGTCTCAAAATGAAACAGTCAGGTAGACTGCACTGCCATGCTTAGGTTCTAGAGAAGTGAGTTTCTACCATGAAGCTCAGTGCTGCCCAAGATCATAAAACCTTGTGCCTGATTGGAATAGTAAGCATACCCTGCCAGTGTCCCCAAGTGCTGGCTCATCACCTGAATCAATGTTGGATGAGTTGCTTGTGTAAAAACTAAACTGTCCTTGGAGTGAATTGTGGGACCTTGGACAGTGTTTGGGAACCACTGTGCCAACCAAGTCTTTTCTTGGGAGGCTTAAGGCTGTAAGCAGAAGAGTCACTTTAACCAATCTCCAAGGACTGTGTGGGGATAGAACAGAACAAAGCTACGGAGCCCAGAGGCCATTTAGGGGTCTGAACATCATCATCTAGAAGAGACACTGGTGGTTTAGATGGTGCAGTAATGACCAAGTTTTTGATGTTTTGAAGTTGGTGGATTTGTTGGTCTCTGATTCTGCACTATTATTCTGTTTTCAAATGCTTAATTAAAATTTGCAGTTTCATTGAGTCAGCATAGTTTTCTGTCTCCCAAAATGGCCATGGCCATGATAGTGTCTACAAATTTTCTGTAGTGTAGGACAGGTAGAAATGAACAACATATTATAAAAAAACCATTTCAAACCCTGTGAGAGATGTAAGTCAATAAATATGAAAATTTAAATTATGTATACTGTATGGTCAGTGATGAATGGAAATTGACCACGTCGTCAAATGGGTCAAATCTGAGCCAATGCCTGAAGTGCTGTGGGAGAAGACAAAACAATCCAGTGCTTTTACTCAAGTGTAGGGCACTGTACATATTGTATGTCCAACATCTAGGTGTATACCTGCCTGAGCACAGAGGATTGAAGATGAGTGGGGTGAGTATGCAAGTGGAAGGTGTGGACACGACTTACTGGAGCCTGTGGTTCCTTACACTGGCAAAGCAGAGTAGGTCGTGGAAGTAGTTGAATACTGACTGGCGTTCCCTAGTGCTAGCATCATCTGCAGTAAATTCAGAAGAAGGAAGAGGTGAGGTCACTGTAGAGTCTAAAGGAGTAAATACCTCTTGAAGAGGTATTCTGAGTGACGCTTCCTAAGAGCCTTAACACAGTCTTTGTGTATTTTGTCTCTTGTGAGGTTACTTAAATGTTTTACATAGTTATTACAAAATTTCAAAGTTTTAAATTACACATATGGCCGTAAGAATTTTTCCTTTTAAGAACCATGGCTTTCCTAAGCAGTCATGCTCACTGGTGGAAAAATATTAAAAAAAGAAAAAAAGAAAGAAAGAAAAAAAATGAAACAATAACAAAATCCAACCTGAGAGCTGTTTAAAGGAACTCATATTTTTGAAGTGTAATTATGTGTTTTCACTTTTCATAAGTATAGTTTTTTTTTCTTACTCCTTTTTGGCCTAATTTTTAAAAATTAACTGAGGTAATTTTTTCCGTTGTTTGCTGTTTGTTATCTATATTTTTATGAAACAAAGCATTTTTTAAAGTTTATAGAAGACACTTGTCAAATATGCAGAATATCCAACTGTTAATTTCTTTCTAAATGATGTTGCAAATCTCTTAGCTCTTAGATGAAAGCCTTATTCAAGCCATAAAATTTTATGGCTGTCCACTAAAATGAATATGGAGAAAGAAAAATGATCTATCAAAATTCCCTATTTATTCAATAACCCAGATTGATGTTTCTGGAACAAGATTTTGGTATCTCCACCAGTGTCTTGGTGTTAGATGAATGCATAACTATTATAATTAAAAATAAGTGCAGTTTTTTTCTGCCAGTCATGACAATGCTTTGCGAGAAGGGTACTCAGTGAATTTGTTGAAACTAAACCTGAATGGCTTCAGAGGCTTCTGGAGGCAAGTTCTCTGTCCATGGTCCCTTGTCATGTGGTTCCACTGCTCAGATGTGGACACTCAGGTCTTGTGTGTAGTTTGTAACTGGAACATCTCTGAGGTGGTAAAAGTGTCCAATCCCTCTTTGGTAGAGCTGGAGTGGACCAGAGAAGCTGCTGGCTTTAGATGAGCTCATTGATAGCTGTGAACCAACACAAGTGAAGCATATGATGCAAGTGATAGAGCCCCAGTTCCAGCGAGACTTCATCTCCTTGCTCCCGAAAGAGGTAAGTAAGGGCCATCAGTTGCGCCCCACACGGGTGCTGTCCAAGTATATAACTGCTGCCTCCCGTAAGCAGTGTCCTGTGCCTTACGGTTTGACACTTTGACAAACTGCCGTCACGGCTTAATGGTGCAATTGTCACATAAAGTATGCTTATAACCAAGGTACATCTTTCTTCCACTTGGATAGGTAAGTCTGCATGAGAGTCACTGAGTTTCTTCAGATTTTTCCCTCAGTTATCTGAAACCTGACCTTAGTTATTTGGGTATGTTTATTATTTATAGTCCATGTTTTCAAAATTCTGGATTCATTAAGCAGCAATACTATTTTTGCTCTTATTTCGTCGCTTATTTCTCTTACATTCCTTCAAGACTAGTAGTTTTCTGACTGTTGTATTTCTCTGGTCCTTGAATTATGTAGTTATTTTTATTTATTTATTTTCTTATGTGCATTGGTGTTTTGCCTGCATGTATGTCTGCGTGAGGGTGTCAGAAGCCCTGGAACCAGAGTTACAGACAGTTATGAGCTCCCATGTGGGTGCTGGAAATTGAACCCAGGTCCTCTGGAAGAACAGCCAATGCTCTTAACTGCCAAGCCATATCTTCCGCCCCCTGTAATTATTTTTAATATGTAGAATTTTCCCTATATGTCCTTGTCCATTTTTACCAGTCATCTTCCATCTGAGAGAGAGAGATCACATAGAAATTCCATTCTTACAGCACGTCATCATACAGCCATATGTGGCTACATAGTTTAAATATAATGCATGTGTTGACATTTTAGACTTCACAGCTTGATTTTTATCAGGAGAAAGGAATAACTCCCATGCTCTATATTTTCTCAAATTACTATACACATGCTCCTAATTACATACCAGCTAAAAAGACAGAATGGAAAAGTGATGCACGATGACACATGACCAATGATCCTGAACCCGCAAACTGAAACAGAAAAGAGTTAGGCTTTCTCTTTTCTTAGAGAACCACTCCAAGGTTTTCTTAAGAGACATTAATAGTCCGAATTATAATTTTGCATTAAATTTGAGTACAATCGATGAAACTAAACATAACTCTAGGGAAAAGCAAAATTGACAAAACATCTTTTTCCTGATGTTTTTCCCCTTCGGAGTACTTTTTAAAAATGACACTGTCCCACAAAAGAAGTGTTTATTCTTGTGAGCTTTTTCTACAACAAAACTCTGAATAAACTCAGGAAAGTAGCATGAGGTCATCAGGGCATAAAATAGTAGGAAACATTTTTTGTAAATGAAGCGAATACTCACCTTGATATATTTTACATACATGAAACCCTCCTTTAGAATCTTAATTTTACAGATTCTCTCATAGCTTAGTGTTTGTAGTTATCTCTGAGACTTTTTCTATTTTGTTTTGCTTTATTTTTATTTGTATAGACAACTCTTAACATGCAAAAACTTCCTGACCTCAAATCAATAGAATTTGAAAATCTTTGTGGGGGTTATTTGCATATGTGTAGGATGTGCATGTGTTCAAATGAGTGTACATAAATACATGCAGATTCTTCTGCACACATGTACATGTGGAGGCCAGAGGTGTGTTCCTCAGGTGTTCCCATGTTATTGAGTCATGAGTCATGATCTCTCACTGAATCCAGAGCTTACCCATTCAGCTAGAGTAGCCAGTGAGCTCCTGTTGGGCCTCCCAAGCACAAGGATTATCGCTGCCACTGCCTTGCCTGACTTTACAAGAGTGCTGAGATCCGAATCCTTATCTTCATGGTTGTACATGAAACATGACCAACTGAGCCTTCACCAAGCCCCACAGTCTGAGAATGTCTTAGCATTTAAGAAGTAAGCACAGATTATTAATAAAAGGTAAGCCCCAGAAGATTCTCTTGGCTTACATGCTCTTCCAAAGACTGCCAGAGGAAAAAAAAGAAGGGAAGTTAGAAAGAGAGCCTGGCATCATCTATGTTTTTTTGTTTTCAACTACTGGGTGGGGGAAAGCTTCTTCATTTAAAAAATGCTTTATTTCATATATGAAAGAATAATGGCATAGATCTTAGCCCTTAGGGAAGTTTGTGTTATCAGAGAGAATGTATTACTTAAAACCTTATTACTGTATTGACATAATGTACTAGTGTTTTTCTAATAATTGGTGTGAACAAATCTCAAGCCTTTCTTTTCAACATTTAGGCTAATCTAAGAACTTGAGCACTAGGCTCACACAAGAAACTTGGGATCTGTGGCATTGTTCTCACTGTAAGTAAATACCAATAAAATCATCTAGAATAAAGCCTCAGATTCCTGATAGGAGATTAGCGAGCGTTTTCTTTGTTCTTAAAATACTGCTCTTCTTGATTCGCTCGCTCAGTCTACCAAATACAACTGTCCTAGGGAGATGCTCACCCTGTGGAGATGCTCACCCTGTGGAGAGTAACCTCTGTCATTTTCGGAAGTGTGAGTGTGCCGTCCCTCTTCCTTCCCACAGCTGGCACTCTATGTACTTTCATTCCTGGAACCCAAGGACCTGCTGCAAGCGGCTCAGACTTGTCGATACTGGAGGATTTTGGCTGAGGATAACCTTCTCTGGAGAGAGAAATGTAAAGAAGAGGGTAAGGTTCAAAATCACATAGAGAATGTGTTTCTACCCTGCAGAGACAAGTAGATAGAATAACTTTCCTGTGCAGGGAAAATAAATCGCTGGCTCAGTGGTACCTACCAGAGTGAGTCTGTGTCTATTCACTTCCTTGATCTCAACAGTGAAGGAGTCCACCTGATTTAAAGGAAACCACATTCAGCAATTAATACCCATATAATTGAGTATTGTATCCACTCCTCCCATAAATACTTGGTGGTCACCCCCCATGAGCTGGACATTCATAAATGCTGGGGAGACTGACATCTTCCTCCTGACATGGACCTTATATTCTTGGAGCATAGTTTGGTTTGGTTTGAACCCTCTTTCTTAGGAAGGGAGTAGGTATCCTCCATATTGATCAAAGGGAAGACCTTCTGTTTTTCAAACAGGCATCTAGAAAAGAAATCCTTTTGGAGAAAAAATTGTTTCTGAAAAGCAAAGTGTTAGAGGAAAAACTGGTAGTGCTCTATTGTATAGCGGATGCTCTCTGCGTAGCTGTGTGGCCAGGTGGAGAGCACTGGTGATAGTGAGGGTTAGTAAAGACTTGAGGTGAAGAGCTCGGGGGCTTCTTGCTAAGCCTGGTCCTGTAGTCAACTTCTGGCTGCTCTCAGATTAATCAGTAAAATCTTCTTTCTCAAGCATCTCCATATGTAAACTAGGGTTAATCAACTCTGTCTTACCTTCTTTCTCAGAATCTTTTGTTTCCTCCTTGAGACAGGGTCTCTATAGCCCTGGCTGTCTGAGAAATCGAAAGGTAGACCAGACTGGCCTTGAACTAATAAAGATCTACTTTCCTCTGCCTCCTGAGCGCTGGGATTAAAGGTGTGTGCTGCCATGCCCAGCTTCAGAATCCTTTTTAAATGTCCTTTAACTGTGTTTGCTAAAAATGATTCTGAACAGCTTGGTCTACATAACAAGTTCCAGGACTGCATAGTAACAGCCTGTCTCAATATACATACATACATACATACATACATACATACATACATACATACAAACATACATACATACATACATTACCTGAGGTAATGGTATGCATCTGTAATCATACACTTGAGAGATAGAGGCAGGATTACTGAAAGCCATCTTGGTCTACAATAGTGAGTTCCAGGCCAGTATCATTTAAGTCATTTTGTTGTGTATGATCCAGTGATATTTTCCCCATTCTTCTTTCCTGTTGCCTACATGCTTTATCTCTGTAAATATACTATTCTAGGAACCTGTGATAAGTAAAATTATACAATGTTTATCCTTTTGTAATTGCCTTTTTCACTTAGCAATACGTCTTCAAGGTTCATGTCACAGCGTGTATCCTACATGCCCTTTGTTAAAGCCTAACAGCATTCCATTGTGTGTATTGCTACATTTGGTTTTTTGGACAGACACCTGGACTGCTTCCAACTTTTGGCTAACTGAATAATATCAGTCTGAGCATGGGTGTAGAGATACCTGTTCACATCTCTCTTTTTAATTTTTGAGTATACATGCAGAAGTTAAAAGTGCTACATTCTGTGTTACGTTTGTGTTTTTGAGGAGTCCCTGTACTAATTTCCACAGTGGTGGTACCATTTTACATTCACACGAGCAGTACACACTCATTGCTATCTTTGTGTGTCCACACCAGCACCTTCTTTGTGAGAAGGAGAAGTAATAGTGAGTACAGAAGTGCCATACCAAATGCAGACTCACTGCCGTAGGGCGCAGTGACCATGTTAGAAGTTAGGAGTCACTTGTGCTAAGCAGAAAAACAAGATCTCTATAAAATGTGTAATTTTTATTAGTGGTGAAAGGACTTATTCTCTTGAACTCTTTGATACTTTAGGAATTGATGAACCATTGCACATCAAGAGAAGAAAAATAATCAAGCCAGGTTTTATACACAGCCCATGGAAGAGCGCATACATCAGACAGCACAGGATTGACACCAACTGGAGACGAGGAGAGCTCAAGTCTCCCAAGGTAACAGAAACCTTCACTCAGTAGGAATACCTCATCCGGCTCTTCTCCTGCTGGCCTGAAGGATACTTGCTGCCTACCTTCTGTGATAGAAAGCTGGCTGTGTTTTAAATTAGCTCATAGTGTAACTAACAGTGTTCTTTTATTTCTGGTTTCTTTAATCTGCTAATTTTATTGGAATCGAAGATGAGTTGATCCGGGCATGAGGGCTTGTGCTTGTACTCAAGAAGTACTCAATCCCTGTACTCAAGAAACTGAGGCAGGAGGATAGCTGTGAGTTTAAGGCCAACCTGGGCAACACACTGAGCTCTAGGCCAACCTATGCTATGGTATGAGACCTGGTCTCAAGAAAATCTCCCAAAAAAGATGAGTTAAGAGGAAGTGAATTTGTTCTGGACCACTCTGCATGATATTGCTATTATTAATTATCATTATTACTTTTTAGAAATATCAGTTTTGTTTTTTGTGGATTTTTCTGTGTTTTTTATAATTTGAAGCAGAAGTCTCATTTTCTGTCTTAGAATATTATTTCAGGTATCTAAGTGGTAGAAATCCTCAATTCATAAACTTTTATAACAAAAAATTAGCCAATTTTGGGAAGCATTATTTTATATGCCAGCATTCACTGGCATAATTTTTAGGTTGAAAAAAAAACGTTATTTGTTATTCTTCTTTTATTTTTTGAAGTGTTAAAAGTTGAACACAGAGCCCAGTCCTCTTCCTCCTCTTTTTATTGTTTTAATTCTGAGCTGAGGTTTGCCTAGGTTATCCAGATTGGCCTGGAGCTCACTTGGTAGCCCAAGATGTGCGGTCTATTTTATATAAATTTCATTCTAAAAATAGATTACAGATTACTGTTCTGACACATAAACCGTTCTTGCTTTCACTGGTTGTATGTGTGTGTGTGTGTGTGTGTGTGTGTGTGTGTGTGTGTGTCCTTGCATGTACCCATGCACACACACAGGCCGGAGGAGGATGTCAGCTTTCCTGTTCTCATTCTGTCTGACTTACTTCTTTGAGATGGAGTCTCTTCCTGATCCTGGAGCTAGGCTGGCCACCATAAGCTCCAGCAGTTCTCCTGTCGCCACACTCCACAGTGTCCCGGTTACAGGCCTGTGTGTGACTCTGCCCAGTTTTTATGTGAGTTCTGGGGATCTGGCCCCAGGTCCCGTATATCTGAACCATCTCTGCGGCACTTCACTGTATTTTAAAGCATGTGATGTAATGCCATAAATGTGATATGTACGTTTTTCTTACAGGTGCTGAAAGGGCATGATGACCATGTGATCACATGCCTGCAGTTCTGTGGTAACCGCATAGTTAGTGGGTCTGATGACAACACTTTAAAAGTTTGGTCAGCAGTCACTGGCAAAGTAAGTTCACTTCTTTCCACACTTCCTCGAGGTGCTGTTTTGTGTGTACAGTCACAGTAAAAGAGGGGTTTGATCCTCCGCTGTTGTGACAACAAGCATCAGGCTGTCTTTAGAAATGTTGTTACCTTGGCATGGTGGCAGTGGTGTTTTCTGCATTTCAATAGTTTGTTGTCTTTGTCACCTAGATAGTCTAAGATTTCTCGGATGCACGTCCTCTTCTCTGAGCTTACTTCTCACCTTGCCCATGTGAATTAGAATCATTATCCCCAACATCTTCCAAATATGACTGAGGGATTTGTAAGTTTCCTTATAAACTGCTTTGTGGCTGAGCTATCTATAATGTAGAAGTCAAGTAAATCCTGTTAATCTAAAGTTGTCTCAGTCTTGAATGGTAAGGGAATGAAGCAGGGGAGGTTTTAAATGCTGGGTTGAAAAGCCAAGTAGTCCAAGCAGTGGCTTTATTTCACATAGCATTCCTTAATGAGTCTCTAGTGAACATTGACTTTATCTGTCCAAAAGAGAGTATTTTCATGAATTAAGTAATCGACCATTTAAAAGGTAAGAGAAAATTGAGAAAAATCTATGTTTTCAAAAATATCTTTTGCTGTGTTGTTCCTTGGACAAGAATCTTATAAATACTCAAAGCAGATGTTAAATTTTCAAAGCAGCTACACGTTTCCAGGATATAATATTAGTTTTGGACTTATCTCAGAGTCTCAGTGTCTGTCTTTACATGTCTAGAGTAGCATGGCCAGCCCCTAACTACCGCCCTCAGGCAGACGGGTGAACTGTGGTATGTGGCCACACCCAACCCTCTTGGCATTCTTGCCTTGGTTCTCTTCCGTGGGAGACACCCTGCTGCAGCTTTAATATTTTTCAGTCATGGCGGCCAGGCTAGAGCTGTTGAACCTGCTTGCATTTTATTATGTTTGCTTTCTGTCATGTCTTATGCTTTGTAACCTACAATTCTTTTTAAATATTTTACTTCATTTTATTATTTTATGTGTGTAAGTATTTACCTGTATGTATGTATGTATGTATGTATGTATGTATGTATGTATGTATGCGTGCATGCCAGGTGCCCTTGGAGACCAGAAGAGGGTGTCAGATTCCCTGGCACTGGAGTTATAGGTGATTGTGGGGCACTAGGGGCTGGGAATCGAACCCAGGTCCCTGAAAGAGCAGCCAGTCCTCTTAGCCACTGAGCCATCTTTCCAGCCCTGTCATGCTAATCATCTGTCTCATCTGGTGTTTGCTTTGTCAGCACTGTAGCTCAGTGGTGTGTGCATGTATCTCTACCAGATAAACAGTTCGGTAATAATGGCGTCATAGAGCATTGGTGTGCAAAATGCTTTCCTGGTGCTCTAATAAAGTTGAATAAGTAAAATTTATTCTAGACTTCAGTGAGATATTAGTGTATTCTTTGACTTGCTTTCTTTTCCACCTAAAATTAATCATCTGAAGTGTTTTTCCAGTGTCTAAGAACGCTAGTGGGGCACACCGGTGGAGTGTGGTCATCACAGATGAGAGACAATATCATCATTAGTGGGTCCACTGACCGGACTCTCAAAGTATGGAATGCTGAGACTGGAGAGTGTATACACACTTTATATGGGCACACTTCCACCGTACGCTGTATGCATCTCCATGAAAAGAGGTAAGGGAAATCCCATTATGGTGGGGACTTTCACTTCTCTTACTTGTGAATTTGAGATTCATATAGTGCTAATAAGCTCTTAAAGTAGACACTAATGATTAAAGTGCAGTGTTCCTAAGTTAGGAAAGTCTGGTTATATTGGCTTAAAATTGGAGGATTGTCTTACAGTGTCCTTCTTCAGATGACGGTATAGCGTTTTTTTTCTGAAGCTCTGCTCTCCATTCCCTTTGTTGATGATTTGATGATTCATCATCTTCAAACAAAAATCATTTTCTTTCTTGATAATCACATTTATGTTATGCAAGAGCAACAAATTCAGTCACTGAGACTTCTGGCCTATGAGTCCTTGAGTGACCCAGCCACATTGCCCCCGCTCCATCACATCCCTGGAACTAGACAACACTGTGGTCCAGGGCTTTCACTTTTCTTTCTCATTACCTGTCATCTGAACTGTTCAGAGCTCTCAGGGGTGGTCTTGCCTTCTGCACAGCTGACAGACCCTGGTATTGGGGTATTGTTGATGCCCTACTACTGCCCACCAAATTACCGGGGAACTCCAGTCCCGTTTTCAAAGTGGTTGCAGCCAAGCCTGGTCTGCTTGTCCTCACCTTCCCAGTGCCTCTGCCTGCTGCTTTTTATCTTGCCTGCAGTGCCCTTCTGCTAAAATCGTGTCCTTCTGTTAATACATCTTCATTATAGACAGCTAAAAATTGTGTTTTCTACTTCATTTGTCAAAAAATATTCTGCTGGCCTTATGTGATACATGCTGCTGCTAATCTTTGCACTGGGAAGGTAGAAGCAGGAGGATCCTTGAATTCACAGCTTTTAGAGGAGACCCTTCCTCCAAAAGAATGTATCTTAGAAGGGTCCTTACACTGAATCCACAGCAGCCATGACCTACACTCTATCCATAGTGCTTTTTTTTTTAATTCAGAACTGTTTTGGTAAGTAGACTGTCCCCTACAGTTGTGGTGTGTACAGGGGGCTCCTTTTTATTTTAATTTGAACCTGCTTTGCACAGTGTGTTGGGTGATTGAAATGTAAGGGATGAGTTTCAAGAGACCTTGCATTTCCATTCTGGTTGCGTTCATTTTCCCACACGTCATCATTCCACTCTTTCCAGTGTGGAGACTGGCTTTTATCTCTTGGGAATGACATGAAGGTGCCTGGTTAGCAATCCAGAGGTAACTGCATGATTGTATCACTCTGGTTTTCAGAAGAGTATAATTTTATAACATTGAGCCAATTTCTGAAGGCATTTCTGGACTATCTTTAAAAGTCTGTGCATCAGCAGCTGTGAGCACATGTCTGAAGCTGACTTTTTTTTCTGCATGGAAAGTATAAGGGAACAGCCATAGTTTTCTGAGTCCCAAATCATTGAAATTTTTACTTTCTCAAATATTTAATAGGAATTCATAATTGAAATTAATGAAATGACAAAGATCATAAAGTAAGTTTTGGAATGTTCTAAGTTAATACCACCAAGATCTGCATTGAGGGTTGAGCTGCATGTGCAATGTTACCTTCTAATTAAGATAGCTTGTGTGTATGGAGAGCTGTTTGCTTCTTGGATACAGTGCAGTTGTTTCCAAACTGTGCCATGGAACCTTGAGGGGGAACCAAGGTCCATAAACCAGGGGGAACAACCAGATGAGCTTCTAGTCTTCCTCAGTTCCTATTCCAGGCAGAGTGACTCAGATATATATTTGAAGGCATTAGGTAGGGTCTCTCTTCTGGAAATCTTTCTGTTGTGTTTAAGAAGAAGAAAGAGCAAACACTGTTTTACCTGTCGGGTGTGTTCGTGCTCTTCAGAATTCTAATACCTTGTTTTCTGTTCCCTCTCTGCAGAGTTGTTAGCGGTTCTCGAGATGCCACTCTTAGGGTTTGGGATATTGAGACCGGCCAGTGTTTACACGTCTTGATGGGTCATGTAGCAGCCGTCCGCTGTGTTCAATATGATGGCAGGAGGGTTGTTAGTGGAGCGTATGATTTTATGGTGAAGGTGTGGGATCCAGAGACTGAGACCTGTCTACACACGTTACAGGGACACACTAATAGAGTCTATTCATTACAGGTAAGACTATGTCTCTCCTATCCCTTAGATGCTTTGCTGATGACTCATGAGATCATTCTCCTCAGTTAGTTACTGCCAAGTTGCTGTTTATATACACCTTAAAATTAGCATGAAGAAAACATTAATTCCAGAATCATTTAACTGGTTTAATGGTTTCAATTTCTGTGATCCATTTCTCTCAAAAACGCAAATATTTGTCTTGGAACCTGATACTTCAGGGCTGTAAATTTTGCTACATTAATTAATAGTTAGATAGTCTCATAGGAGAATACCTTGGATTTTAATAAACTCCTTAGCTGAGGATTAATTTGGCCAAAAGCTGCCCCTTTGCCTTGATAGCTAAAAGTTGATGGGCCATGTAATTGTGATTCCATCCCTATTTAAAGTGGCTGTGGAGCCTGTCTGCAGAAAACTACGAACTTGCCCAGGGCCAACGACTGGGAGCCAGAGAGAGGTGAATTTGACTAGCCTGTTGTATTCCTTTAGACTTGAACTTCATATTTATTAATAGATTATGATATTTCAAGATCTTCAGTAACTAGACATAAAACGTGGGTCGCCTTTATTTCTGGAAATGCAGCATTTTCCATTTTAAAATATTTCCTGTTACATAATTTTCTTCCCAGTTACTTGCCTGTTAGTGATCAGCCGAGTAGAACAGGATCCCAGTGCTGACATTGCTGTTCTTAGGGCATTTGATTCTTAATTGATGATGCTGCCCAAGTAATGAAATATCGATAGATGAGAAAGATGTGGATTACTTTAGAAAAGATGATGCCTTCCAAGGGGAGGGAATTGTCTGCCACTGTTGTTGCTTCTTGTGGTGTGCTCAGAACCGTAGAGAATCTCAGATCTCAGAATACATAGCCAGTTATTAGATATGCCTCTTGGGGATTGGTAGGTGTTTGTTGGCTTTTAGTGTCCTTGGGAAGCTGAAGGAGAGGCTGCATACCTTGCTTTTGTTACTAAAATGCCTCCTTCTAATTCCTGATAGATTATCTTTTGGGATATTTCCTAATCAGCAGTAAGTTCTTTTCTTTTTTTTGGTTTTTTGAGACAGGGTTTGTCTGTGCAGTTTCGGTGCCTGCCCTGGATCTCACTCTGTAGACCAGGCTGGCTTCAAACTGGCTCTGCCTCCGGAGTGCTGGGATTAAAGGCATGCACCACCGCTGCCTGTCTACAATAAGTTCTTGTAAACAACTTCATTTTACAAACGGGTTTTAATGGAATTTATCTTTGAGTATCACAAAAATTATCTGTGGCCCTTCTTTTGCCTTGGGTGCTGATAAGCACAGCTTTTGTCTCAAGCTCTGGCTTGGGCTTGCTATGGGCAAGTCAGACTCAGCTTTCTTACTGAATACATGGGATGTAGCTTCCAGCTGGGACCAGGTGATCTGAAAGAATGATGTTCATTTCAGGTGCTTCGTTTTCTTTTTGAAGTTGTTTTGCCTCGTGTTTGAACTATTGGGCAGTTTTGTTCAGTTTTGATTCTTTTTTTTTTTTAATTTTTAAGAGAATTTATAAAAAGTGTTTTGGAGACGTGATCCACAAACTGGCATGATGGCATGCGCATCAGCTTACCTGCGAGTTTATGCCAGTGCACTCTTGGTTCTGGCCTTACATGTTGCTGTATCCCACTCCCCATTGTGAGGAACGTCGAGTAGCTGAAAGGAAAGACACCCATGTTTCTGTTCTAATACATTGTGTCTGTTGTAGTTTGACGGCATCCATGTGGTGAGTGGATCTCTTGATACATCAATCCGAGTCTGGGATGTGGAGACAGGGAATTGTATTCACACGTTAACAGGACACCAGTCGTTAACAAGTGGAATGGAACTCAAAGACAATATTCTTGTCTCTGGGAATGCAGATTCTACAGTTAAAATCTGGGATATCAAAACAGGACAGTGTTTACAAACATTGCAGGGTAAGTATTGGCCCTCCCACAGCCATTTTCTTTCCAAATGTTGTTGCTGTTCAAGAGAGAACCTGTGTAGAACAGAGATTTAACCTCATGCAGAGTACTTAACTCCTGATGACTTTATGAAGGTTTGGCTTTCAAAACTAGGCCACCTTGAGAAATGGTTTTCAATTGTGTCTTTAATGTGAAAATTCTTACTTATTTCCTGCATGTTCAGTCGACTCTATTTAACCTTAACAATGAGAAGAAAGACTTGGCTGTCTCACAGAAGCAACACTTTTTTTGACTGATCATTATATTTTGAATTGAAGCATCTCTGATAGGAAATTACTTTGGCTTCCACTTAGCCAACTGCTTTAGTTGGGATGAGAAGGAGTAATGGTTCCCTCTGAAATAAAGAGATGCTTGAGAAGGTTAATATTGGAGGCAAGCACCATTGGACTCTTTATGATTCACTTTTTTATATTTAGATACAGCCCTTAGAAGGTTTGTTTGTTTTTAGTGAGGCCATCTGGAGGGCATCACGTGGTAGCCTTTGCCCATTAATTTTGCCTATTCTTGGGAAATTGGAGGTAGTACAAGTTCAGTTTTCTTCTTTGGCTGGTCCATTCAGAGTGGTAGAGTGACAGTTTTGTCACATTCCTTTTTCCAACAGTAGAATGTATGAAGCTGCACTGCTTTGTGTCATTTCAGGAAAGCTCTCTTTCATAGAGCCGAAGAACAAACTGTGTGCCTGTAGCTAAGCAGGCTTCCTGGGTGACAGGCCTTGAAGGTTGGGGCTTCAGTTACAAATGGCTACCAGATTGTTTTATATCACGCTGGCCTTAAATACAAGGTTTCTAAATATGCAGCTTTTCAATGTTCAATTTCTTGTATGTTCTAACTAGAAGACAAGTCCTATGCAAAAGCCCCTGACCATCATTTCTAACTAGTAATTAAATCCCTGTGCTTTTGCCTAGGTCCCAACAAGCATCAGAGTGCTGTGACCTGTTTACAGTTCAACAAGAACTTTGTAATTACCAGCTCAGATGATGGAACTGTAAAACTCTGGGACTTGAAAACGGGTGAATTTATTCGAAACCTAGTCACATTGGAGAGTGGGGGGAGCGGGGGAGTTGTGTGGCGGATCAGAGCCTCCAACACCAAGCTGGTGTGTGCAGTTGGGAGTCGGAATGGAACTGAGGAAACCAAGCTGTTGGTGCTGGACTTCGATGTGGACTTGAAGTGAAGGAGCAGACAAGATGAGTTTTGTCCAGCTGTGTAGACAATATACTCCCTACCCTTCCCCCTGCGCAAAAAACAAACAAACAAACAAAAAACCGAAAAGGAAAAAAAACAGAAAAGAAAAAAAAAGAAAAAAGAAAAAAAAAAGAAAAGGAAAAAAATCCCTTGTACTCCGTGGTGCAGGACGTTGGCTGGGGCAACAGACTGCAGAGACCTACAGACTAAGAAGGTAGGAAGGATGGGAGAGACCGGAAACCGGAACTGACAGAGGTGGCGGCCATCGCAGCACCTACAGGCTTCATTTCTGACTGAGGGGCAGCTTTGCAAAACGAGACTTTCTAAATGCAACCCGGTGCAATTATTCTTGATTTTCTTCTCCAGTGGTCATTGGACAGAGCTACACCAAGACGTTGTTACTGTCACCTAGAAAGGAGTGGCAATAATATCCAAACCCGTGCTGGTTCATCTTCTAATCAGAGAGCATCTGCAACAAAAGTCATTTTTCTGAAGTGGAAAAGCTTAAAGAAATTACTGTGAATTGTTTTTGTACAGTTATCATGAAGCTTTCTTTTTATTTTCTTTTTTTTTTTCCTTTTCCTTTTTCTTTTTTTTCTTTCTTTTTTTTTTTGTTTTTGTTTTTGTTTTTGTTTTTGCCAACCATTGCCAATGTCAATCAATCACAGTATTAGCCTCTGTTAATCTATTTACTGTTGCTTCCATATACACTCTTCAATGCATCCGTTGCTCGAAGTTGGCAAGTTGTCCTGGGTTCTGTGAGTCCTGAGAGGGATTGAACTCTCGCTGCTGGTGCTAGAAGTAGGTCTTGAGATACGGGATCGTGTCCCACCCTGTACTGTACTCCAGTGGCCAAACTTATTTATGCTGCTAAAGGAAAGAAAGAAAAAGCAAATTATTTTTTTTTATTTTTTTTCTGCTGTGACGTTTTAGTCCCAGACTGAATTCCAAATTTGCTCTAGTTTGGTTACAGAAAAAAAGACTTTTAAAGCCACTGAAACTTGAGCCGTCTGTGCCTCTAAGAGGCTGAGAATGGAAAAGTTTCAGATAATAAAGAGTGAAGTTTGCCTGCAAATAAAGAATCGAGAGTGTGTGCAAAGCTTATTTTCTTTTATCTGGGCAAAAATTAAAACACATTCCTTGGGACAGAGCCTGAGGTGCCTGTTCTGTGGAGAAACTTCTTTTTTGAGGGCTGTGGTGAATGGATGAACGTACATAGTAAAACTGACAAGATATTTTAAAGATATATATAATACAAAATAAAAGAAAGTTGCTGGTCAGTCGTAGCATCTTACAGTATTTGGGAAAACAACTGTTACAGTTTCATTGCTCTGAGTAACTGACGTGAGAGGAACATTTGCTCTGTAGTGATGGCGTCACACGCAAACCAGCGCGATGAACCAGCGCGATGAACCATCGCGATGAACGGGAGTCAGATGGTCCGCCTCATTCACCAGGAGCCGTAACTCAAGCTGAACTGTGAAAGTGGTTAACACTGTATCCTAGGCAGTCTTTTTTTCCTCCTGTTTATTTTTTGTTTGTTTTATTTATAGTCTGATTTAAAACAATCAGATTCAAGTTGGTTAATTTTAGTTATGTAACAACCTGACATGATGGAGGAAAACAACCTTTAAAGGGATTGTGTCTATGGTTTGATTCACTTAGAAATTTTATTTTCTTATAACTTAAGTGCAATAAAATGTGTTTTTTCATGTTACTACGCCTATTTCTTCCACTTAGATAATACTGTTTCATTATAAATATATAGTGTTTGTGTCTACTGTTTTAAACAGTTGAGTTTTGGGTTCTTAACATTCCCTTCATTGTGACATAGAAACCAGTGCCTCCAAGCTCAACCAAGGAGGCACTGCAGATGTCCCCCTGCGCTGGCAGAGAGGCCACTCCACTGTGCTTACTTCCGTGTTTGCACGGGGTATATAAACATGGAGTCTTCTTCCTTGGGCACCTCAAAGGTGGACCTGAGAGTGCAGCTCAAGCTGTGTAGGTAATGCCTCAGATTAACCATCATAATGGCAGAATCCAACCCGTTTTCAAAAACCGAATTCATGCAGCCTTTGATGAAATTCTAGCAAACTGAAACAAGATTTGGAAGGGAAATGCCCTTTTGGTTTTTGGTGTGGTTTTGTTTGTTTGTTTGTTTGTTTGTTTTGCTTACATTCTTTTGCCATTACAGAGTCTGGAAAGACATTTATCTCTAATTATTTAATCTCAACTATCCAGGCCATAAGAAACAAATCTCAAATAAACATGGAGTCCTTCCTCATAGAGAACAAGACTCTCAGAGCCCCACAGCTCAAAGACTGAGTCCTATCTCAGGCGTCGGGCCAGGAGTCTGTTAAACATGACCCTGAGCATGGAAAGGCACTGGCTTACACACTGCTCTCGAAACACTTTGGTTTAGCAGCCTCAGCGAGCTACACAGTAAGAACAGTAGGGAGAGCGGCAGTCAAGACTGGAGCGTTACAGACAGAGAGCGAGCACAGTGCAGACTAGTCGGGCTGTGAGTGCAGCTCTGAGAAGACAAGGCCTCAGCCCAGAGCCTCGCCTGCTACCTCATTAGTGATGTCAGTCAACAAAAACTCAGTGGCTGATACAGTTCTTGGAAATAGATATTTTCAAAGAATCGCCTACAATGAGGCTACACTGTGGTATAACTGAAGAAAACACCCACCTTTAAAACATGACAGAAAATAAAAGCTCATTGATTTTGCAAAGAATCAGGCATCCCATTGCTAATAATGTCAGTTACTAGATCTTTGACAGTCTGACCTCATCTGTCCTCACATTCTAAACTGGATGGTAGCACCTAATGTTAATGTGAGGATGTCACAAAGCACAGTAGGTCTTCGGCAGCATGTAAAACTCAGAGAAAGGAAACTACTGTTAAATGTTCACTAGGCTAGCAAAGTGGCTTAATACAGGCTTGGTGCCCTGAGGTCTGTCCCCGGGACCCATGACAGAAGGAGAGAACCAACTCCCAAAAGGTGATCTTTGACTTCCACACATGCACCATGTCATATGAATGCCACACCTGCCCCCATCATACCCACACAAAAATAAATACAGTTTTTAAGATAACAGAACCAGGTCATTGTAATATTCTCTATTTGACAATTGTTTTGTGGCTCATTCAGGTATATCATGAAAATGGCATAGATAGATATGTAGAATTTATACTTACATGTGTGTACACGTTGTGTTACACCAATTTACATTATCTTAAGTGGAGTCACATGGATTCTGCCATCTTACAAAAATGGAATACTAATATTGAGCACCTAACAATGATTTTGTGTCTACTCAGGTGTTAAGTATTGTAGGAATACATAATGTTTACAGATGTATAATGGTAGAGTGCTTGCCCAGCATGCACTGAGCCCTGGGTTCAATCCCTAGCACCACATAAACCAGCTATTGAGAAGTTGAGACAACAGGATCAGAAGTTCGTTTCTATTTCTAGCAAGTTCTATTCCAGTTTGGGATACATGAGACCCTGTACTTCAAAAAAGGGGTGGTGGTGATATTAGAGTAGATCTGTTCCTGAAAAAGAAAACGTTAGTCTCATTTCTAAGGAAATTAAGGAATTGCCGTAGTTAAAAATCCCTGAGGGTCTTCTACTGCTTTACTTCTGCTGAAGGAATTTGCTGCTCCATGTAACTACAGTTTTATAACTGTCATCGTATCAAAAGCTAATGCTAGGATGACAATACAGCCATGAGCCCAGCACAGGTGCTCAGTGGGTGCTGCCGAGTGTTGCTAAGGGCATCGTGGACTGGGTATCATTTCTTACTGAAATTGTTTGTAACTTTGGCTGGGAAGCCCCCTGGCAGACTCGGTTGCCTCAGCTCTTTCATTAACCTCGACAGCTAGTGCCTACCAAAGGGCTACATGAATATTCCAGCCTATTTGTCTAATTTCAAAAAACAATTGGCATCTAATTATTTGTCTGAGCAGTTTGGGTCCATTCTCTCAGTCCTCCAGCTAGTTTATTATAATGTCATTTCCTTGAGTGAATCAGAGGATATGAACCGTAACGGGAGAAACCTCCTTGGAGCCTTCCCAGTCCCAGCCATGCCACACTTCTAGACCCTGCTCCCTAAGGCACCTACCACACCCCGTGAAATAGGGGTTCCGGAAGAGCCCAGCCCTCGTGAGCCTGCCTAGCTGCCTTGCCCCCGGGACTGTGTGAAACCCTGCTGTTTGCTTAGCAGGGATGGATGTCACTGCGTTTCCCACCCTCTGGTTCATCCGCTTGGGAAGGGGAAAGGTTGGGAAGTCTTTCTCAGTCAATACTCGTTCCCCTCAGACAGCTTCATTCCTTTCCTTCTGTTAGGTGTGCCTCATCCCAGTAAAGATTCAGACTGCGATCTGTATTCTCTCAGGCTTGCCAGCCAGTGAAGGATCTCACCCGCCATACCTTAGGGCAGTGCAGGAGAGCATCCTGTTCTGCAACTCTGTTGCAACTCTAAGAGCCAAGTACCCCTGTGTTGCCGAGACATGAATGAACTGGAATAAAGGGCTCTGAGGCAGGTTGCTTTGGCAACTTGAAGATTGTGTATACAAGCACCTTGACATACACAAAGACTAAAACAGTTTCTGTTGTTTAGTATCATTTCCCCTTATCCCTTTTCCTTCTTCACCCATCAAAGAAAAAAAAAGGAAAACCTGGTCTTGATGGCTCCTGTATGTGATCCCAGCACTCAGAAAGTAGGGAGATCAGGAGATCAAGGCCACATGAGACCTGCCTAAACAGGCAAAAATCTTAAAAAGGGCTTGGTGTCCAAGGAGACCCCCGTGTCTTTGGTGGATCACTGACCACTGGGTCTGAGAGGTGGTTGTGTGTGTTCACACAATGTTCCCGAACTCCTGCATTAAGTAACCATATGGCAATTTGAAAAGTTGGTACATAATTTTTCATTTTGGCACTCTCTACCACTCACAAGCTAGATACTGTTCGATCCACAATGGCCGCACCCAGCTCCTTTGGTCACTGCTTTGAATTGTGAGCAAACGTAGCATGGTCTGGTGTTGTAACTAGCCAACATGTCTCACCAGCCACTCAATTAATGCCGATGGGGCCCAAATGAGTGAAGTTCCTGCCGACTGCCACCTCTTGTTAGGTGGACAGAGTAAACTAACAGGAAACTATCAAAAGGTAATTTCAAAGGTTCTTCAAGGAAAGGGAGTGCCAGAGCGTACCTTCCTCCAAAGTGTAAAGGAGAAATAAACTCCACATCCAACTCCTAGGAAGACTCATTGCTGTAAAAGCCTGGCAACTTCCCAATTTGCAATTGAGTATAAAAATAGCAGCATTTCTATTTCAGATCTGATTCTTCCTAGGATCCTGAAGGACAAGGCACCACTAAGGAGACATTTTGGTGGTTCTCTCCTTCTGAACATCTTGTGGCAAAATCTCCTTCTGCTGTTTGTCTTTGGACTTTGCTTCTCTTCGGCAGCCATGCTCTGCAAGGAAAAATTGCTTTGAAGTGACTCTTGCAAATCAAAGGTTCAACAATAATAGGCCACAAAAACATATTACCAATTTACCTGTTTTTTTTTTTTTTTCCCTAGGAGGTTCCCAGCTTAGAAACAGCAAAACACTCCTCACTGTAAGGAGGTTGCTAACAAGACTTTAAGATTCACATTGCAGCCGTAAGACTCCATTAAACCTTCCGTACACCATACTAAGTAGTAATCGGGAAAAGTGAGACCGTCAAGGTGATTAGTAAATTAGCTTAAATATACCCCAAAAGGATCCTTGTATGCGTAAAGGTAAGGGTGCACCTGAGAGCAGCTATGGTAAAGACTGGATCCAGATTTGGGAGACCCTTCGCTTACCGGTGTAAAAGGGTTTGTCAAAACTGAATCCAAAGTGAGCATTTAGTATAAGAACGATACAACGAAGTTCTGAAGGCTTGAGAGTGTGAATCCCTTCTGAGACATCTAGGCAGTCGTCAGATATGTGTATTAGAAATGTGTATTATTATAGTATGGGTTCTGCCCACTAGGAGGACTACAACTCCCAGCAACCCCTGCCCATCTGGAGTACTACAACTCCCTTATGTAGCTTCTTCTGTTTCAAGGTGAATAGGCCAGTCTCTCAACTTCAGGCTCCTCATCTGTAAGTGAGGTAATATGAGGACAACATGACACAATGTAGGTCAAGTTAGTGTAGTGCCTGACACGTAGGAGTCATTAAAGGGTTGTAGTTGCTACTGAATGGAAAAAATAAAAGGAGGACATGACTCCTGAAGGTATGGTGGAGATTTATTATAGATATGAGGGGAACACAGAGGCATCTGGGAGAATCCAGAGTGGACGTGACCAGCAGACTGAGGTGGGTCATGTGAGGAAAGGGGAGAGGAAGAGAAGGAACCTGGAGCCAAGAGGCCAAAAGGGCCAAAAAGTCAAAAGGGCCAGTGTTGCCCAAAATGGCAGGATTGTAGAGGGAAGGGCAGCTGGGGGAAGAGCAGCCCAGCCCCTGGGCTGAAGAAGTTTAGGGGAGGGGGAGGGGCATGCCGGCCAGGAGGACCCTTTAACAGGTAGGGACTGAAGGATGCTGGAAGAACCTGGCAGCCAGGTCCACTTTGGTATTTTAAATTGGCACCTCAGCCATTTGTCCCAAGTTTGAGACCTAAAAACTGCCGTAACTTTAGCAGCTAGTGGTCACTGTACACTTCGGTTCTAAGTATTGTGAAATAATCTGTGTGATGAAGCAGTTATTACAGGTAATCTCATTTTATTGTCAAGAACACACAGAAGAAAAGAAACTTGTATTGGGGTTCCAGAGACTCAGCTCTTTTTTTTTTTTTTTTAAGGTCTCACTATACAACCCTAAATGGCATGGAATACTCTATGTAGATCAGGCTAACCTTGAACTCATAAAGCTCTGCCTGTTTCCATCTCCTATGTGCTGAGATTAAAGATATGCACCACGATTCACTATATATATATATATATCTCCATTCAGAGCTTTCTCACAAACATGAGGGCGTGTGTATATGTGTGTATGTATATACGTGTATTATATATATGCACAGGAATCTATATTTATATGCATACACACAGAGAAGCCATACCGGAACATGTGATCCTCATTCTTGACCTATCAACTTGGAAGATATGAAAGCAACCAGAAGCCTTAATTGAACTGGAGAGAACTGGAGAGCACTCATGTACTGGTTTCCCAGTGTTGTGTGCTGGAATCCCTCACCTTCTCCAACTGCACAAACAGAAGAGTTGCCGAAGAATTTGTTCTGAGATCCGAACAAAGGTGGGAATACAGGAAGAGTGGGGAAAGAGTGTTGGTAAAGTCAGCAGCCACCTTTTTAGGGCAGCTGAGACGGCTCAGCAGTAAGGGTTCTTGTCATCAAGCCCGACAGCCTGGATTCAGTCCCTGGGACCCACATGGTAGAAGATAAGAACTAACTCCCACAAGTTGTGCTTTGACATTCACATGCCTGTACCCTACACGTACACAAATAATAAATGTAAAAATAATCTTTTCAAGAAAGTCTGTTTTCAGGTCCTTGGTTGGGGGAAGGGACTATTGCTACAGAAGAGAGAGACTTCAATTATATAAGAATTTTTAAAAATAAATGCTACTGGTCTACTTGTGTGCCAAAAACAGCCATCCAAACAGAGGAAGAGCAAGCTTTTGCATTCTTAGACAGGAAAGGAGGCCAGGCCATGCCGAAGGTAAACCCAAGCACACTGAGTCTTCAATACACGGTAGCAGCCAATTGCTATTATTATCATCAGGAATGAGAGACAATTGAGTTCATGTGACTCTAGAAGATTTAAAAAATTTTTTGCATTTATTATTTCCTGGGGGGCATGTACATGCCATCCCGCCTGTGTGGAGGGCAAAGTGTGTGACTCAGCACGTATGCACTTCGTAGTAACCACCATCATCACTACCACTGTCATTAACACTGTCATGGCGACTACTTCAGGTCACCATTCCAGACGTACTCGTCTGTAAGACTTCCAGGACACCATTTCCAAACTGCCTCCCCAAATGTGCCAGGGATCTGAAAGCAGTCTCTCCTACAGGAATGCAATGTGCAGTGCAGCCTCGTTCCCCAGAGAGGTGAGATAGAGGAAATGTCGGCACAAACTGGCACTGCATGGGAAGCTTGGGCATCTGCCTTTTGCTGAAAGAATTGCAGGAGTCCTCCAGCAGAGCTGTTGGCCCACCCAATCAACACAGCTTCCTGTGGGCATGCATTGGTTGCTTTATGTTTATTATTTTGACTGAGACAGAGAAGCCCAGACTGTCCTTGAACTTGTGATACTTGCACCTTAGCTCACGATCAGGAGTTACAAACATACACCCCTGTGCCCAGTTTTCTTGGTCTCTTGGTGTCTATCTCTTAAATATGATAGGATCACTGAGCATTTGAAAAAAAAGATTGTAATCTCACACAGTAATTCCCCGTCCAGAAATGCCATATAAAACAAACCTTGATCAGGGACTATATGGAGCTAGAGAGATTGCTCAGTGGTTAAGAGCACATACTACTCTTGCAGAGGACCAAATTTGGTTCCCAGCATCCACATTGGCTCACAATTGCCTGGAACTCCAGCTCTAAGGTATCTGATGTCTCTGGCCTCTGTAGGTACCTATACTTTTGTATACACACACACACACACACACACACACACACACACAGAGAGAGAGAGAGAGAGAGAGAGAGAGAGAGAGAGAGAGAGAATTTAAAATAATACAAAATCTTAAACACAAAGAACCATACTATCCTGCACTATATAGTAGGGAGTAAAATGCAACTTTTAAAAAGAGCTTGTGGAAACTAAACTACGGGAGAAAAAATTCAAAAAAACCTTCAATTCAAAATAAAAACTAAAGAATTCAAAGTTAAAGAGGAAAAAAATGAAAGTAGAGAAAATATAAAAGATTAGGATTGGTCTGGGATACCGACTGCCTGAATAATGGTAATTTCAGGAAAGAAAGTAGAGAATATGGAATGAGTTATTCAAAAATAATACAAGAAAATGAACCGATCTGAAGGCTGATTGAAGGACCACTGAGACCCCTTTGAAGAATGAATGAGAGAACCTCCCTACTGTGGTTCATCATTATGAAATCTTAAGAGCACACGGGCTGGGGAGAAATTCCTACACCCTTGAGAGAGAGAGAGAGTCAGGGCTAAAAAAGAGAACCGGGGGCGCTGGAGACATAACTGCGTCCATAGGGCACTTACCAGACATGCACAAGGCCCTGGGTTCCATCCGAAGCAGGGAGGTTACAGGGATAACTTAGTAACCTGGGACAACCCACCACCCAGCTCCTGTGTCAAGCAACGCACAAACCCATCTCCAAATAAAGCAACAGTCAGTACAACTTACAGTTCCTTAGCAACCCCTAGTAACTACCTTTTTTGGGGGCCAAACACACCCTGAAACATATTCTGATATTTGAGGCAGTGCACCAATTCAGCCTACACTAGTTAGGTCCATGTGCAGCAAGGCAAACTGTGTCTTCTAAGCATTCAGGGATAAACCCGTATTTACATCTTATACTTATGCACGATTGGATGTGCCTATGATTAAGAGCAGATGCATCATGGGAAAGAACACATGCAGTGAATGAAGGCTTGCATAGCCTAAGCCTATCAATCAGAAAACTACCCATACCCTGGCTCTAGCAACTAACTTCCTCCTGGAAGACAGGAAGACACACTCTTGAGCTTCGCGCTTGCTCAGGATGGGCAGCCCCTTGGCAGTGCATCCGCTCTGCGCCTTCGCTTTCCTTCTGAATGAAACCCGTTACTACTCTGCTGTCTCTGAGGGCTGCTTCAGTTCTTTGAACAAGACACCAAGCACCAGAAGCCCCAGCTGATCTCTGAGATCCCTGGCTATACATTCCCAGCACTGCAACAAGATGAGAAGGAAGAGGAAGAATTGAAACTTTCGACTTCTCAATAGCAGCAGTAGATGCCAGCCCCGAACCTTCATTCATACTTACATAGGTGATTTATTTTCAAGTGAGGATTCAACACCTAGCCAAAACATTTCAAATGAGAGGGAGAGAGAAAAGAAATTTTCAGACACGGAAAGACCCAGAGAGCCCCTGCTCTGAATGTTTCCTGGTAAAGGAATTGTCCAACAAAACAGTGAGATAAATCATGAGCAAAGAACATGTGTGTGGTAGTTTGAATGAAAATGGCCCCCAGAGGCTCATAGGGAGTGGCATTATTTGAAAAGGATTTGTGACCTTGCTGGAGTAGATGTGGCTCTATTGGAAGAAGTGTGTCACTAGGGGTGGGCTTTGAGGTTTCAGAAGCTCAAGCCAGGCCCAGTGGCTCACTCTCCTTCCTGGAGTCTGCAGACCCAAATGTAGAACTCTTAGCTACCTCTCCAGCACCATGTCTGCCTACCTGCCACCATGCTTCCCGTGTGACGACAGTGGACTGAACCTCTGAAACATGAGCCAGCCCCCACGAAATGTTTTCCTTTATAAAAGCTGCTATGGTCATTGTGTCTCTTCACAGCAGTAGAACACTGACTAAGAAAATGTGTCATGTGGAAAATAGGATGTCAATTCAGAAGCTGAGCAAAGGGCATTCTGGGACAAGAAGTGGTAGCTGGACTTAAGAATCAGTTGAAGTGGAAGCCTGAAGAAAGGTCCTAAGAATTCAAAAAGAGAACAACAGATCATCCACCATGACAGGAAAGAAACTTCTCCAAGTTCAGAAGTTCAAATGATATATTTAGGAAATAGAAAGTTTCAATATATAAAAGCTATGCAATAAATAAAGTAAGGCAATTAGTAATTTAAAAATGTATGAAAAAATCATCACAGTGCATTAATTAGCCCTAAAGCATACAATATTTCCAAAGCCATAAAATATAAACACTAATGACTTTGATCAAATCAGGGAGGGAATGGAAGAAAAGAGTTCATTCTTCCTTGACCATAATTAGACATTATTAATATCTAATGATGAAACTCCAGGTGTGTATTGCCTAGAAGGACAGAGATCCACATCAGAAGTCAGGAGTTGGAATGCTTACCTCCATGGTCTTGGAGCTCTGGATTCAGATTCTGAATTAATTCAGGTACATGCAGATGGATAGACAGTCTGTGTGCCCTTCCTGAAGAGGACTCACCGTTCCTGGAGCCTCAAGGGCAGTAGATCCCCCTCCTCCCCAGCCCATTTCCCTATCAGTTCTTACAGTGAGATATGGTTCCCAGTTTTCCTATCAAGAGTCTTAAGGTGTTTTCTCTATTGGGAAGTACTTCTTGGCAAAGTGTAAATAGCTGATTTTTCTGGAAAGCTAAGTTTAGAGTATCCGTTTTTTATAACTCTGTTGCTCCCTCAAAAAATGTCTAGGGCAAAATTTCAACAAGGCCAGAGTGGAAGAGTAGAAGCATGACTTGGAAGGAGTGCTCTGGGTCTATAGTAGCTAAGTGGCCTCCTGACACCAAAGGCATTTTGTCCCCAGGAAGCGGCAGGGGAAATGAGTGGGTGGACACTGGTACCGTGGGCTACCACTGACCTTCCATTTGCAAGGGCAAAGTCACAGCTGTTCCTTGAGTGAATTCATGGGCCCTGGCTTGGTCTCCTTGAAGGTTCTAGAACCACTGAGCCCCCGTGGCCCTCGGGTGTGGTGGCCAATGCAGAAGGGCTAGCTGGTGTCAGCCCAGCCCTGCAGGCCAAATCCCAAAGTCTAAATGACAGGCAGAGAGTTGTCACCTGATCCTTCTGAACACACCCTAGACTGTCCCAAAGCCCCTGAATCACAGACATTGCCCGTCTGCGCTCTGTGGTTTGGTGAGCCCTACGGTCACAGCTATCCATTTGTGCATGCTTCACTGTGGCTTTCTGCTCAGTGGCCTAGACTTTTATACAGCAAGATGACTTCAGGTTTCAAAGCAAAGACAGGCCGTGAGAGATTTTGTCTGTTTTGTAGAACCTTGTAACCATTACTTATCAACTGAAATTGGCTGTTTGCTGAAGCAGGCAGCTTCTTCATTTCCTGAAGTATCGGCGATGGCTCGCTCGCCAGTCGCCAAACTTTTTCAAGTATCTGTGAATAGATTAGGCTCAGGCTACTACCTCAGCTTTTTTTTTTTTTTTTTTTTTTTTTTTTTTTTAAAGTTAAAGCAGCCCTGAGAAGCTTGGGGTCTAACTTAACTAAATGACCAGGTTCCACACTGAGGATTTCAATGACAGAGTCCCTTAAGTGTGGCTTGCCACCTCTGGACCTTGGCCCACATGGGTGTGCCTTGTGGAAAAGGAGAGACCGCTGTGACACGTCTCATTAGAACTGATGTCTCCTGCTTTGATGAATACGATTTCCTTTTCTTATCTTCTCCTCTCCCTTCTCCCCTCCCTCTGTCCCTTCCTTCTCTTTCTTTAGGCCTTCCTATGCCTCCCAGGTTGGCCTTGGACTCTGGCATCTGTGTCCTCAGTGTTGAGATTATACGTGTACACCACCACACCCGGGCCAAGTGCAATTCTTTCACATTCCTGAGGACTGTGGGCCTGGAGAGATGGCTCAGTAGATAAGAGCGTCTTCACTCCTCCATGAGGACTGCAGTGCGGATCCGAGAACCCATAGCAGGTGGCTTACAAATGCCTGGGATTTCAGCTCCAAGGGATCTAACCCCCTTTTCTGGCCTTCAGTGGCACTGGCATACACACACACACACACACACACACACACACACACACACCCCTAAATAAAAATAAAAATAAAAACAAAAACAAAAACAAAACCCTCTCTGGTGCTGTACTCCCCCAAGCCCAAAGCACCTCCCTTTCTCAAACATACACATGCACACAGGCACTCCACCTGCAGGCCCCGAGCCTACACACTCCCCAATATTTCTATTCCTACTCAGTCAAGGAATTGTTGCAGATAAATCAGTGCTAAATGAGACTGAGATTCCAAGAGTGAGCGGCATGACTGCACATGAGCATTACTGTCTGGTTTATGTTTCTCCTGCCTAGGGGTCTGCTCTCCTCCATCAGGGACCCACAGCTAGCGAGTGCACGGAAGGGCAGACTGGCGCGCTGGGTCCGAATATGCCCAGTGGTCTCTTCCTCCAGGAGAAACAAATAGCTCTTATCTACAAAACCCTCTCAGACCATTGGAAAGACGCTGCTTTCCTCTTTGCCCTCTTGGTTGTGCTGGAGAAATCCGAATGAGAGAACTTCCTGTTTAAAATACGCAACAGAGGAGAACAACAGATCAACTTGGGCTAATATTGGTATCGGGGAAGACCAATTAACAGCTTCATGAATTGTGCTGTTTACACTTCTATTCCTAAGGTTAATTATGCGATCAAGTAATAGCTTTTGCCTTGATTAGAGGGCCCTCAGGAAATAAAAGTGTGTTTCCATTTGAAAGGCATATTTGCCTTTCAGTCCTGTGGCAGTAGCTGAGGAGCTAGGCTCAGCATGCATAGCCCTTCCACAGCTAGCGTCCAAGAAGTAGCTCAGGAGTCAGGCTCAGCACATACTGTCACCACCACAACTATTAGCCAAGGAATCCTTCACTTCAACAGTGCCAGAACTGGGGATGCACGAAGCAAAGGTGGGCTCTAACCCTAATTCTTGCTCCCTCTCTCTCTGCTTTGGAGTGTGGGATGGAGTGTGTGTGTGTGTGTGTGTGTGTGTGTGTGTGTGTGTGTGTATACATGTGTTCTAGGAATTGAATGTAAGTCATCGGTTTTGGTGGCAAGCACCCTTACCGTACCCCGCCCCCCACCCCAGCCATCTCACTGGCCCTCTTTGAACTCTGAGGTGCTTTCCCGAGGTTGTGGACATTTCCCATTGTTCTTTATTAGGAAGCATCAGTACAATTAATTCCTCTACCCTAAAACATATAGGAAACCAACAAAACCCAAAAGAACAACACCCATTTTCATGGATGTGCTCAGCCATGTTGTCTGTTCCGATCACGTTAGTACTAGATAGTCACATATTTTTAACATGACAAAATAAAATATAGTCAGATGAAGCAAAAATTATGATATCAAAGTTTGACATGGCAACCCAACTGGAAGAAAAGAGCCCCAAGAGCAGGTACAGGAGACCCAACTGTTCTCATAATCAGGAGTCCCATAAAAAACGCTAAGCTAATAGCTATAATACATCGGAAGAGGACCTGATCTAGACCCACATGGGCCCTGTGCTTGCTGCCTCAGCCTCTGTGAGCTCATGCTCTCCTGGTGTCCTCCATCCCCTCTGGCTCCTACAGTATTCTGCCTCCTTTTCTATGGGATTCCCTGAGCTCTGAGGGAAGGGATTTGATGAGACCTTCAGTTTAGTCTCTCTCTCCACATAATGTCTGGCTGTGGCTCTCTGCATCTGCTCCCATCTGCTGCCTAAGGAAGCCTCTCTGATGACGACTGGAGAAGGCACTGATCTGTGAGTATAGCAGAATATCATTAAGAATCATTTTATTGAATTTTATTTTTATTTTTTAGAACAGTAGTGTTTGGTTTTACCCTAGGTCTCTGTGCTATCTAGTCTCTGGTTCTTGGTTACCCAAGCAGTGTTGGGTGTGGGTTCCTTCTCATGGAGTGGGCCTTAGGTCAAGTCAGTCATTGGTTGGCTATGCCCACAAGTTGTGTGCCATCATGCCCTAGCATATTTTGCAGTCAGGGCAGATTGTAGGTCAAAGGTTTTTGTGGCTGAGTTGGTTTCCACCTTTCTTTTTCAGTAGCCTGCAGAGTACCTTCCTACACAGAGTCTAGGATGTAGGGGTGAGGGCTCCATGTAGGCACCAGCTCTACTTCTGTATGTTCAGTGAATTGTGTGGGTGCTGTCCTTGGCAATGGGGGCCTGCTGTCAGTATGCAGAGAACAAACTTTTGTCTTAGCAACAGCCTGGGTTGCTAGGAGATTTCCATGGGATCCCCTTGACCAACAACTCTCTTGAATGCAACCCAACCCTGGACCTAGAAGCCTCGTTTGGTGACAAGAGATGGCCAGCTGAGACTCCGTGTCCCCCATTACTAGAAGTCCTTATTAAGATAACCTTTAGAGATTACAGGAAGTTTCCACTGCACTAGGTATCCATACCACCACCCCAAATGTACCCACCCCCCAAACCCAGCCATCTCTCCTTGCATTTTCTCTCCATCCATTCCCCCTACCTGAGCCCCACTTCCCGTCCCTACCTGCTTCCAGTCTACCTGTAAAATCTATTTTCCCTTCCCAGGAAGATTCCTGTACCCTCCCCTCCAGACCTCTCCTCTTTACCTAACCTTTCTGGGTCTATGTACTGTAGCTTGGTTATCCTTTATTTTATGGCTTATATCCATCTATAAGTGAATATTGTCTTTCTAGGTCTGGGTTACCTCACTCAGGGTGATTTTTTTTCTCATTCCATTCATTTGCCAGCAAATTTCATGATACAAGTTTTTAACAGCTGAGTAATACTCCATTGTGTAAATATTTTGTTTATCCATTCTTCTGTTGAGAGACATCTAAGTTGTTTCCAGTTTCTGAATATTATGAATAAAGCTGAAATGAACATGGTTGAGCAAGTGTCCTTGTGGTAGGATGGAGAGTCCTTTGGGTATATGCCCAAAAGTGGTATAGCTGGGTCTTGAGGTTGATTGATTCCCAGTTTTCTGAGGACCCACCATGTTGATTTCCATAGTGGCTGTACAAGTTTGCACTCCCACCAGCAATGGAAGAGTATACCCTTTGCTCTACATCCTCGACAGCATGAACTGTCACTTGTGTTATTGATCTTAGCCATTGTGACAGGTGTAAGATGGAATCTCAAAGTCGTTTTGATTTGCGTTTCCCTGATGGCTAAGGACGCTGAACAGTTCTTTAAGTGTTTCTCAGCCATTTGAGATTCTTCTATTGAGATTTTTCTCTTTAAATCTGTACTCCAATTTTCAACTGGATTTTTTTTTATATCTAAAAAATTAGTCACATTTTTAAAAATTAAAATGTTACTTGCACGTGCATGTGTGTACACATACGGTATATGTGGGTATGTGCAAGCATCCATGTATACATGTGGAGGCCAGAAGAGAAAAATGGGTATACTGCTTTGTCACTCTCCACTTGATTCTCTGAGGCAGGGTCTTGCACTGACCCCGGAGCTCACTATTCGTCAGATGGGCTGCTGTCCAGCAAGCCCAATAGCCCTCTACCTCTGCCACCCTCAGCATCAGGCACATGCAGCTATGTCTAGCTTTTTTCCCCCATTTTATTGTGTGTGTGTGTGTGTGTGTGTGTGTGTGTGTGTGTATGCACATGAGTGCAGGAGCCTGCAGAGGGGTCAGATCTCCCAGGAGGTGGAGCTACAAGTAGCTGTGAGCTACCTGATATGGATGCTGAAAATTGAACTCTGGTCTTCTGGGAGAACAGTACATGCTCTTAACCACTGTGCTCTTTCTCTAGCCCATGCCTGGCTCTCTTATATGGAGGCTAGGGCTCCAAATTCAGGCCAAGCTTGTGCAGGAAGAAGTCTTACTCACTTAGCTATCAGCTGCAACACTTGGGAGAGCAGGCCCTGCACCTTGCCAGGGCAGCAAGATATAGCCAACTCTGTTGGCACAGGTGTGGGTGAGCCAACCCTCAAACTGTGAGCACGGGAGAGCTGTCCTCATTACCCATCTGTCTTGTGGTGGCATGGGCAGAGGAGAGTTGCCCTTCCCCCCACCCACATCCCACCCATCAATGCTTGCGGCAGGAGGGAGAGCTGGCCCTGTGGTCACAAGAGTGAGAGAGACAACCCTATCAGTGCAGGTGTGGGTGAGCTACACTAACCCTGAAGTTGCACACATGGGAGAGCTGTTTTTATTTCACATCTGTCAGACAAACCCTACAGCTGCCCAGACCCAGACCCAAGTTATGACTTGGCCCGCCCCAACATCCACCCCATCTGTGGTCTGCAGGAGCAGGTGAAGGGGCCTGACATGCAGACCCAAAGCTCCAGGATCTCCACCACACAGGGCAGCAACAGGATATCCAAGAGGAACCCTAGCAAGGGCCCAGCCTCGATAGGGTAGGAGAAACCAGAGGCCCTGAACCAGACCAATGACTCTTTGCAATGAACACTTGCAAGTAAAGATAAACGGGCAAAGGGGATTATGGCATGACTTACTGTGTCACACTGCAGCTTCCATGATGAGATTTAAAATTTCTCCCTTTTTAAATTTTTTTCCTTTTTCTCCTTAAATTTTGCTTTACTTGTGGGAAGTGCGGGGCGGAGGGCAGATATGAAGGGATGGGGAAATGAATGGGATCAAGATGCATGATATAAAAGACATATAGAATAAATAAATAAATAAATAATTTTTTTAAAAAGAGCACCTATTAGAAAGAGGAGGAGGTAGGTACAGTAGTGTTCTGCTCAGGCAATGGAGTCAGACACAATGAAATCAAATTCCCTTTCCACATCTCAGTGGTCCAGTGCAGGCAGACTTTTTCTGTCCCACCAGCCAGCTCACGAACAACCACATGGAGACTTATTATTAATTATGAGAACTCAGTCAATAGCTTAGGCTTATTTCTAACTAGCTCTTATAACTTAAATTAACCCAAAATTTTAATTAATCTATGTTCTACCATGTGGCTTTTACCTCTATCCTATTTTGTGTGTCCAGTTGGTTCCGTGTCTGGCTGGCTTCTCTGCCCTTCTTCCCAGAGTCCTCTCTGCCCCTAAAATCCTGCCTAGCTATTGGTCATTCAGCTTTTTGTTAAACTAATCCAAGTGACAAATCTTCACAGTGTACAAAAATATTATTCCAGCACTTGGGAGGCAGAGCCAGGCAGATCTTTGTGAGTTCGAGGCCAGCCTGGTCTACAGAGCCAGATCCAGGACAGGCATCAAAACTACACAGAGAACCCTGTCTCAAAAAAACCAAAAAAAGGGGGAAAATATTATTCCACAACAGCCCAGTAAATGAGTCTTTGCACCTCAGTACCTCAGCAGTCTTCATTACCTCACAAGTTGTAATAAAGGTGAAATTAGGTCACCCAGATGAAGGGCTTAGTTGACTACTGCAAGAGTGGTCTATGGACCAGCACAAAGGAGTCTTACCTGGGTGTTCCCTGGAAATGTGGCATCTCAGGTCCTATCCCAGACTTGCTGCAGCAGAATCCATTCGTTGACACTCAACTCAGGGTCATTCTGAAGCTTTAACCCAAAGGCTGAGCTTTGAGAAGTCATGGTAAGTGAAATGTATCATGACCACCGGTGATAATTACATACATTTAGGTAACCCTATCAAATAATTTCAGTTTATTCCAGGGGCCAAGTATTGAAGTAAAGTGACCTCAGAAATAAGCAACAGGGGTCACACTGGGAGCCTCTTCCCTGGCCTCCTGTTTCCAAATTCTCAGAGATGAAGAGAATGCTTGAAGAAGGGAGTTGAGACTGTTGGGAAAGCAAAGTCGGGGAGGGAAGCCGTCATGAATTCGTGACGGCAGTCAGGAATTCACCATTACCCAAACTAGAGAAGCCTTTGTTCTTCTTGTAGCACAGCCCAAGACTCCATCCAGATCACGGCTTTTAATTTGAGTGTACCGTTACTCCTCAGAAGTGGCTCACCGGGCTTGAAAGAGCCACTCTCCTTTAGAAGTCATTTTAGAATGCAGACAGACCTTGAAGATTGGTGCGGGGAGTGAGAGCATTTGACTGCTTAAGTGCTCAATCTCCCAGGCACTTAGACGCTTCGCAGGGAGAACGGATGTTCATTAAACTGTAAGCAAATTAGAGTTCAAGCCAAAGATATAAAGGCAGACATCATTAGTGCATGGGAGCCATCCACCACCATCAGACTTCTTGTAGGTACCTCAGGATTCGTCTCTTGCACAAAAGAAAACCATACCTGCTGCTTTTGCAGGGGAGCTTGTGCCTTATCGCCCTCCACTCACAATGAAATGGAGCAGAAGGCTGCAAGCCTGCCTTAAAGCTTTGGTTTTTCTTCTGGGTTTTGCTTCCATGTTATCTTTGGAGGGCCACAGAATGGTTTGATAAATAAAGCATTTTATCAATCGATAAATTCAAAAAGTTATTTTGATCAAGTGGATGTTCAATTGCTACTTCACATGGCAGAAACTTCCTGGGTGTCCAGGGCATGGGAGGGCACACCATCCCCTCAGCAAAATCTATTTGGAGACAAAGCAATGGTCTCCCCAAATCCAAGGCATGTGTTCCTCTGTGGCTGGACCAGCTCTGGTGGCTGCCTTCCACAAGCCTGGATTACAGCTTTAAACGAACTGAACTGGCAGAGGAAGATGGGTCTCATCTGATTTCTTGCAGACTGACCCTGAAGCCCCAGTTTCTTGAGGAATGAATTCCCAGGTGTTCCCCAGAGCTGTAAAACTATTTGCAAGCAGCTGAAACAGAAGCCCCAAGAGAGTCAGGTTTGAGTTTCCAGAACTGCCAGTACCTGGGGCCTTCATCTCCTTACACCTCAGCCTTCGTGAGCTAAAAGTTAGGGGAACTTGGCAAGAGTCTGAAGAAGGCTCACCCTTGGCCTTGGGACTGGTAGTGACAGAGTGTTGGCCTCCGGACTGGAAGGTAGTGACACAGTGGCCAGGGCCGGCTCCAAGTCCCTTGTCTCCCTGGGTCAGCTGGACAGGGAGCCTGAGCAAGCTAAACAGACCCCCTGAAAAACTTCAAGCTGGCTGGGGGTCTTGGCAGATTCCCCAGGGCCTGGCTAGCCTTCCCTGTAGCCTCCAGTCTACCTTTGTGGGATGGCATCTCAGTAGGCAAGTGTCTGGGCACACTGTTTAGAAACTGGTAATGCTGCCGTTACTAACAGACACCTTTTGGCAAGCTGATTTTGATGCAACACTGGATCTAAAAAAAAAAAAACTAGATTGAGTTGGAGCTCTGTTTTACCAGTGAGCACTTAGGGGCTTACGTGCACTTCTGCGGTTTTCCTAAAGCCATGCAAATACATGGTGGCAGAAACAGGCCTCTTCTCCTTGTCTACATTCAGAAAGCTTTTAGGCTGGGAACATCACAGGAACAGACACGATTTCTGAGGGATGGAGAAGAATGTTCAGAAGAATTGAGGAGTTGGGGATCCAGGAAGGCTTGGAAAGATTGAAAAAACAAAACAAACACCCCTGACCCCAGGTTTCCGAGAGGGAGAAAGGCGGGACACTAGGAATGAAGGAAGCTAGTGGCCAAAAGAGTTAATGATATGGGGAGTCAGCACTTCATTCCACTCCCCACCTCATTTGAGTTAAGAACCCCCAAACCTTCCTGGAATCACAGCCAAGCCAGAATGTAGAGGAACAGGGCCCGAGCCACTGCAGGGCCATCTGCAAAGTGGGATAAAACTCCAGCTGAAGCCTGTGGCTCTTTCCCCAGACATCCTCAACGAGTTCTGGTGCATGTCTGTCTACATGACGCATGTTCCAGAGAGGACACTTGGCAGTGTCCCTCAGGCCTTTGGTGTTGTAGGCCCCCTAAAGGCCCCCTAAAGAAGATTGGGAGCATAGTGTCAGGGCTTCCCAGACAATGTTCACCCAGTGCCTCTAAGTGCACACAACGGGTTGGTTTTTTTTTTTGTTTGTTTGTTTGTTTTTTGTTTTTTGTTTTTTTTGTTTTTGGTGGGGGTTCCTTTTTATAAGATGTGTATTTAAATGTATTGAATTTTTATTTAGTGTAATTTTGCCAAAGCTGCCTGGATTTCTTTCCTTTGTGTTGGGGGTCTTGCCTAGTCTAGACTAGCCTCAAACTTACTATGTACCTGAGGATGACATTGAACTTCTGATCCTCTTGCTTTTTTTTTTTTGGTTTTTTTGAGACAGGGTTTCTCTGTGTAGCTTTGTGCCTTTCCTGGAACTCACTCTGTAGCCCAGGCTGGCCTTGAACTCACAGAGATGCACCTGCCTCTGCCTCCCAAGTGCTGGGATTAAAGGTGTGCCACCACCGCCCGGCTGATCCTCTTGTTTTTAACTCCCACCAACCCCTGTTTTTGCTTTTTTATTCTGAGAACTGAACCCAGGCCCTCATGCATGCTACCTAAGCACTCTACCAACTGAGCCACATTCCCCACCCATATGCTTTTAATCTTCTGTTGAACAGCGAGTAGGAGGCAGGATTGGGGAGTGGAAGAGGGGCAGAAAAATGAGAAGCCCTGGTGCATTGAAGAACTCACTGAGAAAAACCCCTCAGTAGCAGCAACCCTCTGCCTTGGCTGGGAGTGGAAGTCTAGCATGACATCACCATGGGTTGCCCTGTCTGTGACTGGCCTCATCATTAAGCAGCACTTCTGAGAACCTGTCTTTACATGGCAGATGATGGGGGTTCGATTGGCTATCCTAAGAACAGGCAGGCCACCGATGCCCAAGAGTCTATCAAAGAAAGCAGTTCAACTTATGGGTAGAAGATTGGGAGCTGTGAGGCTAAGCCAAGCAGAACTGAAGGGGCCAGAAAAGCTACAGGTGCAGGCTGGGATCTGCTAGGCAGGGTATCCGACAGGAGCAAACAAAGACTCCAGCGAGGACCCCTCTGTGAGGATGCTGAAGTGGGTGTGCGAATGTAACAGGAAGGACTTGGAACATAAAGACACCCAATGCTCTGAAATCTCCAGGACTGTCTGAATTCTCACCTTTTTTTAAAAAATAAAAATGTATCAGCATTTCTGACCTAATGTCACATATATTTTGCTAAAAATGGCATGTTGAAAAATAATAGTGCTTCTGGGAAAAATAGACTCTAGGTACTAGCAAAAACTAATCACAAGCCTTAAAACACATGCGGACCTAGTTGCATCTCTCCTGGCATGCCCATATGGCACTGTGAGGGACAGGGGTGAACTCTTGGCAGCTTTGAAGTCCACATTCAGAGCTCTGTCTTTCTCCTTCTGAATGTGGGTCCCGGAGGACATTCACTTCCTGGAGAGAGAAGGATCCATCAAAATTAAAAGTCTGAGTCAGGACGTGGGCTTCCGTGTTAATGTTGTTACCTTTGGAGGTCATGAACTTCTAGATCTAATTGTAGTTTAGAATATTGACAGGCGCGCACAGAATGGTACAATGAGGTCACAGTGAGTCAAATCCCAGGCAAACTTGATTTGAGCAACCTAAATGTAATAAATAAATAGTAAGTAAATAAATAATAACATTTTGATAGTCAAGAAAAATTCAGCAGTAGCTTATAATATGTGATAGTTAGGAATCATTTTATGTGACTTTTATACAGCATGATAATGATATCATAGTTAATTAAAAATAGTTATCTATTATAGACGAAACTGAAACTATAGGTAGACATGCCAAAAAAAGTATTAGCAGGTGTTAGACCAAAGGGATAGGTATGTGTGAGATGCCTTCATGCTATGATTGAATTTTTTTTGTAATTAAAGAAACCAGGATCTTATACACTCATCAAACAAGGCACCCCAATAGCAACATACCAACAAATGAACAACTCCCCCGCATAGTGATTGGCTGAAAGAGCTCCCAGTGGTCAACGCGGAACAATTTGAACAAACAGCAACAAAGATGAGAATGAGCTTATCACTGAACACCTAAGATAAATATCTATAAGTTCATGGTAAGATAAACAAGTGAATTGTGTAAATAATGGGGGGAAGAGAAAAATCTGTCACTGTGAAGAATTCCAGATAATTGTAAATATTTCTCCTTCAAGGAAGTGAGTTTTGTTAATTGGCTTTACTAAGGCAATTAACTTAGGAGAAAGGGTTATTCTTGGCTTGCAGTCTTTGGGCTTATGGTAAGGCACACCATGACAGCAAGGTTCGAAGACTGAACCACTCATTTCATGAACCACAAAACCAAGGAGAAAGGACAGGACCTGGGGTCCCACAGTCCCTTTCAAGCCCACACTCTGTTGACCTAAAGTCCTCTCATAGTTCTTTCCTAAGATTTCTATCACCTCCCCATAGCAGGCCTTTACCCATGGGTCTTTGGAGAACATTCTAGATCTAAATTCTAGCTATGACATTGCAGCTTGCCTCCCAACTCTTTAACTGTGGGCTGTCCATAGAGACATTCTTCCTGAGTCAAATATGGAAAAGAAGAGAAACAAACAAATAAACAAAACCAGTAGCTTCACAAATAAAGAAACCCAATCCCATCTCAGCCCAGTGGTCAAGGTCACCATCCACAGTGGCAGGTCGTTCTGCTAAAATGTGCCCTTGACGTGTAACAAAAATGGCATTTACCTTTATGATCTTTCCTTCAACATTTGCATGAAACTAGTCTATGGTGAGAAACACATCAGGTACACCTAAGCAGAGGGGTCATGTGAAACATCTGGTTATTAAGTCTCAAAATGGTCAAGATCACCGAAAACAAGAAAAGTCTGAGAATCTAGCACAGCCAACGGGAGCTTACATACAACAAAACAAATGACTGAATATAATGTGGTATTTTGCATAGGATCCTGTGGTGGAAAAACACATTAGATTAAAAAAGACAACAGCCAAGGAAATCTGAATGAAGCATGGATTTTCGTTAATCATAATGCATCATTTTGGGGTCATTAGTTATGACAAATGTACTATACTAATGGAAGTTATTACTAATAGCAGGCACTGGTATATTAGGGTATATGGGGACTCTGTTATTATAGTTTTTTATAAATCTAAATTTACAGAAAAATTATAAGTCAAAAGCTATTCTATACTAGATCATATCCAAAAGGCTGGAAGTGATGAAAACTATTCCAAAATATATTTTAAATAATAAGGACTGATGGGTTAGGAGAATTACTAATCCCCTTCAGCCCCCCTCCCCCCATTAATTTTGGATTAAAAAAAAAGTCCAGAACTCTATGATAACAAAAAGAATTCAAACAGTTTGGTGGATTAATGAGCAGGCTGTGGCCAGAGGAGGTAGGACTCACCTTTATTATCCCAGTATTTCTCATTTGTCCCCCTCAGCAGGGCTAAGCACGACCTCACTTTCCCCCTACATGATTCTGCGTGTTGGTTTGTTCTTAGTCATTCACACACCCAAAGGCTCACTCCTGAAAGTGCAGGACCCAGCTGTCTTACACGAGATTTCCCAACATCACCTCAGTTGAGTCTTAGAACATTGCCATCAGCCTAAGCAGGGATGCCACGCCCCTCAGCAGGGATGCCACGCCCCTCAGCAGGGATGCCACGCCCTTCAGCTGCTATGCCCTCTAGGTTGTATCCTCAGCAACTACTAAACTGCTTGTCTCTACATAACCTGGCTACTGCTTTGATTTCAATGTCCCCATCAAAGCACATGTTGAAATTTAATCTGTGTAAAGTATTAAGTGGTGGGACTAAATTGGGCTTTTAAGAGGCCATTAGGAACCAAATATGGGGCACACACAATCTCAGGACTTGGAAAGCAGGGGCAGGCTGTAAACTTGAGGCCAGCCGGGTCTATATAGTGAGTTCCAAGCCAGATCTCATGAACGGATTAATTCATTCATGGATTAACGAATTAATTGATTATCAAAGGAGTGGCTTTGAAATCAAAGTAAACTTTTTGCCTTGCTTAGTCTGTCTCACCCTGGGACACCCTCTGCCATGGCCTGACATAGATAGCTCCTGGAAACAAGTTCTTTATCAGGCATACAACTAGAAAATATTTTCCCCATTCTGTGGGCGCTCTCTTCACTTACATAAACCACGCCCTTTGAAACACAATAGCTTGAAGTTTTTAATTTAGTCGAACTCCAATATACATATATGCATTTTCTACTCCCCTCCATTCCTCCATCTCTCTCCCTCTTTCCCATCTTTCTCCTACTTTCTTTTGTTCATTTGCTATCACACCTAAGAAAGCATTCTGGAACTCAGAATCATGGAGATTTACACTCAGGTTTTCTCCTGAGTGTTCTATAGTGGTAACTCTTCCCTGGAGGTCTACGATCCTTTTTGAGTTGATTTTGTGTGTGGTGGCAGTTAGGGATCTAACTTTATTCTCCTCCTTGCGTGTGTAATCATGTCAACATATTTGTTGGACAATTGCTCTTTTTTTTCTATTGAATCCTCTTGTCATTGTTGGCAATTCACCAGAAATGTGAGGATTTATTTCTTTTTTTTTTTCTTTTTACTTTTATTGATTCTTTGTGGATTTCACATCATGCATTCTTATCCCAATTATCTTCCTGTCCCCTCCCATCCACCCTCTGCCCTTGCCAACTCCCCCCCCCCACCCCGCAAACAAAACCAAATTTAAAAGAAAAATCAAAAACCAAACAAAACAAAGAAATAAAAACACAAATAAAAACAAAAACCAAAAAGAAAAACAAGAGTCTTGTTGTGGAAGCTATAGTGTGACCCATTGAGACACACAGTTTACCTTTTAGTCTGTTCATCTTTACTTGCAAGTGTTCATTACCACGAGTCATTGGCCTGGCTTAGGACTCTGGTTTCTGTTCTACCACCGATAATGGGCTGTCACTGGGGCTCCTCTTGAATATCCTGTTGTTGTCTTGTGTCAATGGAGATCCTACTGTTTTGGATTTGTAGGTTCGTCCCCTTAACATGCTCCAGCAGTTCATAGAGTCGGTGGATGCTGGGGTGAGCCAACTCATAACCTTGGTACTGGGCCTGGGTGGTAGCTGGATTGGTCAGCTTCTTAGCTTTCCCTCATCTACACTACCTGGATGAGCTCTCCAGCACTGCCTCAGCTAGCTCACCCAATGCAGCCTGCAGCAAGGAACAGGCAGGGCCAGTGCTCCTGCTTTCGGGCCTTCAGAGCCAGGTCCCCCTGACTCATATTGCCAGGGCCAGCTCTACTGTTCTACCCAGGAGAGATGCAGGGCCCTCTCTCCTGATTGCTGTAGGGGACATACAAGGGGTGCGGGGTCAGCTCTCCTGCTCTCATGCCCTCAGGACTGGCTCAACTGTGACCCGATAACAGGGTCAACTTTGGTTTGCTGCCCAGGTAGGGTGCAGGGCCTGCTCTCCTGTGTGCTGTAGCTGGTGTAGGACAGGGCTAGTTCTCTCTCTCGTGATCCAGAAGCCAGCTCTCTCGCCTCTCACAGGTAGCAATGGGCAGAGAGGGGAGGGCATCTTTTCCTCACCCATGCCACCACACGGCAGATATGGAGAGCTGCTCTCTTGCTCTCACACCCACATGGCTGGCAGGTTCATCTGCCTCTTGACAACAGAGTCAGCTCTAGTGTGCTTCCCAGGTGAGGTGCATGCTCATGGTGCAGGGGGATGGTGGGTGGGGGGTGGGAGGTGGGCATACCGGGTTGGGAGGCGGTGAGCTCTCCCCTGTGGTGGGGGTGAGCTCTCTCCTGAGGGGTAGGGTCAGCGTACCTGTTGCAATATCCAGCAAGGGGCAGGACCAGCCATCCCAGGGCCAGTGAAGGGCGGGGCTCAGGGCCAAAGAAAGGCGGAGCTGGCTCAGCACAGCATGGTTTCAATGATCCCACCGGCTACCATACTACTGTACTACCACCGGCCATGGACATCATCAAAAGATTTATTTCTAGTTCCTTGTTCGTGGCTATGTTTTTCATATTGCAACATATCATTCCAGATATTTTGGAAAGTATGGCAAGGAATGGAGGAGACTATGTTAAAGCATGTTTAATCTCATCATCTAGATGAGCAAATCACATTTCTGAAGCTATCCTTTTGAAATTGTATTTTTCCATGTACATGAAAAGTCTGGGGCAAGGGAGCATGGTAGTACCACCCTGTGATTCTGACAACTTATGAGGTGGAGGCAGAAGGATTAGGAACTCAGGGTCATCCTCAGATGCAACTGGGTTAAGGGAACCCCGTCTGTATAAACTACATTTCTTATTGTTATGGGGGCAAAACAAAGCAGCTTAAGGAAAGAAGGGCTTGTTACAGTGTACAATTCAAGGGCACAGCCTAAAATGTGGGGCAGGCATTTCAGGAGTATGAGGTGGTTGATAACATTGCGATCAGGAACCAGAGAGAGATGCATGCTGGTGCCCCGCTTGATTTCTTTTCTTTATTCAGTATAGGACCTCGGTCCATGGAACGGCATGCAGGGTAGGTCTCATAGGCATTCCCAGGGGGCCGCCTCCTAGGTGACGCTAGAGTCTGTCAAGTAGACAATCTATATTAACCATTATGGTGTCACAAAAAAACAAACAAAATATCTGGGGCAGCAGGGGATGGAAGTGTTCTGACTATATGTCTTAGAACATGCAATGGTGACTCCCACATGCAGCCAGAGTTGAGAGCCACACTGAGAAAGACTGTCTCAGGCAATGCATATGTGTTTAGGTGAACTGTGGGAGTCAAGATTGGGCAGTATCTTAGGTAGTAAGGTGACACTGGTGTGTATCCCAGCAGCTCAATTAACAGCAGGAAATGAGGTCCATGGGATGTTGGATGACCTCCCTCCCTATTCTTAGGGAAGCACACCCATGTGGCTCCTTGTTGTTTGTTTTTGCCCTTCTGGGGGGCCCACCACCCAGCTCCCAAATAAATCACACATGGAGGCTTATTCTTAATTATAAATGATTGACCTTAGCTTGGCTTGTTTCTAGCCAGCTTTTCTTAACTTAAATTATCCCGTCTATCTTTTGCCTCTGGGCTTTTACTATTTCTATTTTTTTCTCTATTTCTGTTATTACCTTTTCTTGCCTTGTAACTCTGTGTCTGGCTGTTTAGCTGGGTGGCTGGGTGGCTGGCTCCTGAAATCCTCCTTCTTCTCTCATTCCTTCTTTCTTCTCCCAGATTTCTCCTTCTATATCTTCTCTCTGCCTGCCAACCCCACCTGTCCATTCCCCTGCCTTGCTATTGGCCGTTCAGCTCTTTGTTAGACCATCAGGGCTGGGCAGTGGTGGCGCACGCCTTTAATCCCAGCATTTGAGAGGCAGAGGCAGGTAGGTTTCTGTGAGTTTGAGGCCAGTTTGGTCTACAGAGTGAGTTCCAGAAGGGCCAGGGCTGTTACATAGAGAAACCCTGTCTAAGAAAAAAAAAAAAAGATTTATTAGACCATCAGATGTTTTAGACAGGTACAGTAACACAGCTTCACAGAGTTAAACAAATGCAACATAAACAAAAGTAACATACCTTAAAATAAGAGTCCCCAACAGCTTCTAGTCCAACTCATCTTTCCCTTTGAGTCATGGTGTTCCAGATCTTCTGTTTCAATCGTTCTGTGTTCCTGTTTTCCTAAGTTTCAAATTCATAGTCCTCCAAGAGATGATTTGATCGTGTCTACGACTAACTATCCAACATGGAGTCCTCCCTCCAGGTCACTGGAAGTGACCAGATAATTTGTCATTTAAAATAAGACCCTTAAAAGAGGGGATGGGAGGGCTAATAACAGACTGGAGAAAGAAATAAACTGAGGCTGTTCTAGAAAGATTGGGGCAGATGGTCCCTTTGCTTACATGTCTCCTATCGTCCTTAGTAAAGTGTTTTTCAAAGTGTGCCCTGTGTGAAATACTGAAAATTAAGTACTTTCTCTTCCCACCTCTTCCTTGGCAGCTGACTGTGTGTACATTAGCATAACAATGGCCAGAGAAAGAAATCTGAATAATTATTTGTATTTATTTGTCTGTTGTCCTTTATAGTCTGTATTATGTGTCTGGTGGTCCTTTTGAACCATGATAGCTCCTCAGGATCCCCAGCTCTAGACAATGTGGGCATCCCCCCCCCCTTGGTTTAACTGAATGGTCCAGGGACAGTCACATGAAAGCTTTTGGACATAAGAGAGCATTCATCGCAGACTGTGCACAAAAGGTACCCACCCTTTCCTTTCCCTCTTCTTGGAGATGTGAAAGAGCTATGGCAGTGAAAAGAGCCTAACTGGGTCATCAGTTCGCTGGAGGGCAGAGAAGCCCTTTCGACAGGCTCCGCCCAGAGGGAACCGGAGGAAGTGAGCGCTCCAGTGGCCCTCCTGCCATTCAACAGATTGTTGCTGTCAGTTTATGCTCAGGGGCTGCTCCTAAGGAAGTGTGGGGACGCTGAATCTCTCCTCTTTCTCCCCAGAAGGAACCCACGTCCTTGGTGACAAAGTGCCCCTGCCAGATGGTTTCTCAACTGCAGCCAGCCCTGCCTTTGGGTCATTAGCCAGTTAAATGCCTTTGATTCCTAAGCCCTTGGTTTGGGTTCTCTTTCACTGCAATTAAAAAAAAAATCTGCTTGAGGAATGCTGGTTTTGCCTTGTTTTCTAGAGCACAGACCAAAGCTCTGGGTGCAGGGCCGCGTCGCAGCCCCCGCATGGAAGCTGCCGCCGATGAACAGTTGTCCAGGACAGGGCCGTGATTGCAGCAGGCTGGATGCCATTGTCAGCATTTTGATTCACAGGAAAGCCCAAGCGATATCCTGGTGATCACCTGTACTGCTAGAATATGCATGGCTGCTCCCTGGTGCTCTGTTGTCTCTATTATCTGCATTCTGCTGCTTCCTTCTAACTAACAGACGCTGGCTGTGGCAGCCATGCCTGGAACCCCACCACCCCAAAGGCTGAAGCAGGAGGGCCTTCAAGAACAAGAGTGGGACCATCTTACCTCAAAAGCAGCCTCATTCTGGCCTCAACCGCCTCCTCTGTCTGATTATTAGCACTTTCAGCTTCTGGAAGTCAAAACAGCGAGCACCATCCCTGCCCCTTCCAGAAAACAGCTCCAAGACCAGTGCCTCCCAAGCCCTACAGAAACACTAGCCTATGCGAGAGGTTCGCTCTCTTGCCTTCTCTCCATGAGCGTCCTTCTCAGGTTTATCCCAAAATAAACCTGTTCCCACTGTTGAGACGCCTGGCTGTCCTTTCTTCTTACAGCCTCAAGCTCTGAGGCCAACCTCGTCTACACAGGGAGACCCTGACTCAAAAGAACAAAAGAAGCATTTACTGTAAACAATGCCTTGATGAACACTTTTGCATAAAATACTGTGTGTGGGCATCTCTCTTTCCTTACAGCTCATTACTAAACGTGCAATTGCTAGCTCCAATGTTAAGATGTAGCCAGAAAGCTCTTCTATCATTGGCAAATTGCCATCTGTCAATGTCCCATCAACTTACACAGGAGTCCCACATAGGAGTGTACGTGTGCATGCGGAACCACACAAGGTCACTTCAACATCTTGGTCCAAGAGCAGCAAATGAGAACCCAGTTTCAATTTGTGGTCATTTTCATTCTTAACTGGTTATTTCTGGTCAGTGTAAGAATCTAAGAAAGTTTCCTCAAAGGGTTGAGCAGACAAATGCATTGGGGAACCTGTACCCCAGAGCCTGCTGTGCAGGACACCCTCTGCCAGCTGCGTGGGGGAGTCAGGGAAAAGGAAGGGAGAGTCAGGAAGAGGAGTCTGGGGAGAGCTAGGGAAGAGTGGCTCCCTGGACCTGAGCCTCAGCAGAGCTTTCAGTGGAGGCAGAGGGAGGCGAGGCTGCAGGGCCTCCCACAATGACATGGGAGGAAGGGAGAAACGGAACAGAGGAGGAAAAGGAAGGAAGACCCAGGTCCTCCCCAGGGTGGGATGCCATGGACAGCTTGGTTCAACAAAGTCATGAAGACCAGACCTTATTGCTCTGTCACAGAAGAGTTCCTGTGAGGAACAGAGGTGAGGGCCTTGTGGATGAGCCCTGAGTCCTGGATACAGGACATGCCTGCCTCTGGGGAAGCTCCAACTTCCCTAAACTGAAACTTGTGACCTTTCTCTTTTTAATCTCCCTTCAGTGAAAGACTGGTTCTGATTTGTGAAATAGTGTTAACTTTTTTTTTATGCCTGGTCCGAGCCACGGATCCATGGGATCTCACGACATCTCATTTACTTAGACTTTTCTGTCCTGGCCCACAGACTCCCTCCCATTTGAGTGGCTCCTTGCCATTCCCATGCACACCCATGCCCTGAAGGCCGTGGGAGCTAAGATTGATGATAAGGATATGGTTGTGCGTTTCCGACCACAAACTACAAGAGCAAAGAATGAATAAAAACTGTGCAAAATCCTGCCTCCTCAGATAACTACTATTACCACAGTGTTCTACGTATCTCGTGGTGTCCTTGGCATAGATAAATGTGTAATTCTTTCAAAATGTGAGGTGGAAAGGAACCTTTCCTCCCATCTTCCTCTTCCCTATCCTGGAATCCTTTGCTCTAGACATGATGTGTGCAGCAGACTAATGAGCTTACTGAGAAAACAGTGTGCAGGAGGATTGCTTTAGAAAATGTCTATGATAAACAGGAAGCAAATTACTACCTTAACCTGCATTTCAGAGAGTTTTTTTTTTTTTTTTAAATAATGACATGTCAAGAGCGCCCCCCGCCCTTCCTAAAGCTTCCAGGAAGTGACTGTGAAAGGGATTCTTTTCTTTCTTTTCTTTCTTGAACAATCGCAAATGGAAAAGAAGATTCAGGCTGAGTAGTCCCAGGAGCTGAAATGATGAGGTAATGAGATCCAAACTTCAGCAGATGCCAGGTGGTGGCAGTGAGGGGCATTCCCTCTTGGGAAGCAAGCTTGAAGCTCCCAGACATGCACAGGAGGTCTCTGTCCCCACAAAGCTCTGGAAAGTCTTGGGGACTTGTTGCTGAACTCATTCAGGTGACTTCTTGGGCATCGTCTGCCAGGGTACTGGGGAAAAGGAGTGCTCAGGACAGGTGTACCATTCTGGGGAACATGGCTGATGCAGAACTGTAAACTGGGCACCTCATTTCCCCCACCTTCTCTGGTTCAGATGGGGTCCTGCCAGGGTGTATCCCTAGCAGGAGCTGTACCCACCAAGGCTATCATCTGAAGCCTGGGAATCTTTTAGGGGGTATTGAACTGTAGACTTGTTCACTGGATCTTTTAGGGGGTATTGAACTGTAGACTTGTTCACTGGATCTTTTAGGGGGTATTGAACTGTAGACTTGTTCACTGGATTTGATGAGCTATGTGGTGGGGGGAGAAGAGGAGAGAGAGACCAGAGGGTCCTCAGGAGTTTCTGGCCTGGAACTCACCAGTTACCCATTAGGCTAGGTTGACCAGCAAGTTCCAGGGATTCGATGGTCTTGTCTCTCCAACACTGGGATTTCAAGCATGAACACCATATCTGGCTTTTCTACATGACCTCTGAGGATTGAACTCGGGTCTTTGGACTTGCCTTGCACTGAGTCATCTGTGCTCTATGATGACATTTCCTTATAAGGAATCATC
>CABHPP010145309.1:0-39993 GCA_902168425.1 Peromyscus attwateri
AAAAAATTAAGGGACCTTTTACTGTAGTGAATATACAAATGAGAAGCACATGAGATGTCCGGTATCATTATTCATTAGGGTAATGCAAACTAAAGCTTCTGTGAGACACCATCACAGCCAATAAAATGCTAGAGAGACTCCCATGTTGCTGTTAAAAAGAAAGATAGGAACATCATTCTGGAAAAAAAAAAAAAGTTGAGGCCGGGCTGTGGTGGCGCACGCCTTTAATCCCAGCACTCGGGAGGCAGAGCCAGGCGGATCTCTGTGAGTTCGAGGCCAGCCTGGGCTACCAAGTGAGCTCCAGGAAAGGCGCAAAGCTACACAGAGAAACCCTGTCTCGAAAAAACCAAAAAAGAAAAAAAAAAGTTTAGTATTTTCGTAAAACATGTAACCACTCTACAACCCAGAATGTGTGGCCTTAGGAATTTATACCAGCCAAATGAAGATACTCCTACACCAAAACCTGCACATAAAATGTATGTAGTGTATTCCATCCATCCCTGGTCCCAACAACTCTTGATCCCAAATGGCCAAACGAATAGAAACACATGAACTGTGAACCAATGGCTGAGGGGCCCCCAACTGGATCAGGCCCTTTGAATGGATGAGACAGTTGATTGGCTTGATCTGTTTAAGAGGCATACAGGCATTTGAACCGGGCCCTGTGCTCAGTACATGAATTGACTGTTTGAAACCTGGGTCTTAGTAGAGACCCTAGGCTCAGCCTGGGAGGAGGGAACTAGACCTGCCTGGGCTGACTCCACCAGGTCGATCTCAATCCCCGGGGGAGTCTATGCCCTTGAGGAGATGGAAATGGGGGGTGGGCCGGGGGGGAGGGGGGGGGGCCGGGGGGAGGGGGGCGGGCCGGGAGGAGGGAGAAAGGGGGAATTTATGGCTGATATGTAAAGTTGAATTATATTGTAAAATAAAATAAAATAAATTCAAAAAAAAAAAAAAGAAAAAAAAATGTATGTAGTGTAATCATTAACTAACAGCTGGACCTGGAACAACCCAGGCACCACACAGTTGTGAAGCGTTAACCATGTATAGCCCTGATGTTACCCAGCAAATAAAGGTGCTAGCTATGGAAATGCACAAGAGCTTGGACCAGTCTCAACTGAGAAGAGCCTATTCCCACAGGCTACACACTGGATGGGACTAGTTATGTAACGTTCTTGACATGATGAATCTGAAGATTATGGAACAGATTTGTGTTTCCTGGAGCTGAGGAGGAGGTGAGGCAGGAGGGAAGTGTGGCTATAAAAGGTGCAGAAGGAATCCTGGTGAAGATAGAAATCTGTTGTGTCTTGATCCCAGTCGTTAGGTAGAAGGGTTTGGTGAGTTGCTACCACTGGGAAAACAGGAAAAGGTCACACGAGCTCCTTTCTAATTACTTATTAGAATTACATCTGAATTTACAGTTCTTCAAAAATATACATCTTAATTTAAATGCTAAGCTGTTATTTTTTTTTGTAAAGCACTGTGCACATTTATGTGTAAAAGTTCCTTTCTCCCACACAGTGATATGTACTTCCTATTTTGGTTGCTCAGAACATATCTTCTATAATCAGTTGCATAATTACCTTCCTGCTGTTCTTAAAATGAACCAAATCATTTAAAAATTTATTTTTAAAAACAAACTGGGAAATAAAACTGGCCATACTTATTTTTAATCTAGGACATTGAATTTGACATGAACATCCCTGAAATATTAATGTGTGAATATTTAAAATACTTAATTAAAATAATGTTTGCAAGATAGCTATGAATGTTTTCCTGTGGATAGAGCTGCTCTTATGAGGTGAACTCCTCAAAATGCTTTCTTCTTCCTCAATATCTACATTGAATCTGGAACTACCTAACACTTTTACTGACTGAAACTAAAGTCTAAAACTTAATCTTTCATGTGTGTATATATGATTCCAGTGCAAGCTCATAAAAAGAAATATACATCACATATTCTTTGTTCTTAAAATTTTATGCTCATGCTTATATATGTTAAATATAAGGGAATATGCTAGTAGTTTTATAATATCTTTTAATAAAAGATGAGAATATATGTTAATCCATAGCTAACTGTCTCTATACAAAAATATAATAAATCAAAGAGATGAAAACCAGAAATGAATACAATTCTTAATTTTTTTTCTGCCCTACTCTTAATAATATATCTAGTGACTACAGGAATTCAATTTATAAGGGCTGAGGAGATGGCTTATTGGTTAAATCACTTGCTGTGCAAGATTAAAGACTGAAGTTCAATTTTCAGAGTCCATGTAAAAGCCAAACACGTTGTGTGAGTATCTGCAGTCCTGGAGCTAAGGAAATGGGAAGTGGGGACAGGAGAGTCCCTGGAAACTTGGGGGTCAACAAGCCTACATGGTGGATAATCAGGAAAGACCCTGTGGCAAGCCAGGCAAAAGGTGAGGGCCCACACATGAGGTGGTTTCTTGACCTCCACATGCACACTATAACACACATACAACAATATTTGCACACACACACACACACACACACACACACACACACACACTGTGATAGCCAATCTTGGTTGTCAGCTTGCCTGCATTTGGAATCGACTAAACCCAAGCTTCTGGCGCTCCTGTGAGGGGTTTTCTTAATCAGATTATTTGAAGCAAGGAGACCCACCCTAAATCTGGGCCACTCCCTCTGGTGGTAGCCCACATAAAAGGTCATGGAAGTTGGAAACTTTTGCTTTTTGCCTGCATGTCCTCATTCTTGTTGGCAAGTTTATTTATCCTGTCGCTGTGATTGGATTCCAACATAGACTGAAAACCAGCAGCAGCCCCAGGGGTCATCTTGGACTCCAGCACCAGATTGATCTGCAGAGGTTCAAGCCTTTTGGATGAACAACTATTGGATACTTGGACTTTACACTGGAGACAGCCATTGTTGGACTACCCAGACCACAGCTTGTAAGCCACTCTAATAAATCCCTGTTTTAACACACACACACACATACATACACACACACACACACACACACACACACACACACACACCACCCAGCATCTAATGGGAAAATGCTATCTTATTGAAAAGAAAGATGTTTTTAGTTTTCATGCATCTTTTTCAAAGGCATTGTTGGTCTTCTTCAAACCTCTTTTCTCTGCTGTTCTCAGAATGCTCAGTAGAGGGCTGGAAATGCAGTTCAGTGGTAGAGCACTTGCTAGGCATGTGCGAGGCCTGTGTTTGATCCCTGGTGGAGACAGTGCCAGGGAGTTGGGGGGAGGAAGAGAGAGAGTTCACCGAGAATCCTTAGATGAGTGGACCAGTTATTTCCTTTTCTTCCTCCTTACATGAAGTTAAAGTGGCAAATGAATCAAAACTAAGAAAAAAACTACGGAGGTGGTGAAAACTGCTGTGTTACTGTGGGATGTTCTCAAAAACCAATATTGTTAGATTTAGACAAAACCGATGGAGAAATCCACAGTCCAACAGAAGGGACAAAGGGAGGCCATCACAGGAGAAAGGAGCTTAGATATTCTTAGAGTCCTGATGGAAACCTTGAGGGCCTCGTTATCAAAGCCAGCAAGAAGAGGCCAGAGCAACTAAGAACATTAGCACCTTGTGTATGGAGTGATGGCTTTCACGGTTTGTCCCACAGGTACCAGTGACTGCCTAGGTGCCAAAGGAGTCTATGAAGCCCCTAAGGAGTGAATTGCAGCAGCAGGAGAGAGAAATGGTGCCGTACCCTGGTGATCAAAAATAGACACTCAAGAATGACAGACATCTACATTCTTCCCCCCACCCCCCAGGATTAATTTTTTAAATTAATTTATTATTTTAGAACTTATTCTTCTCTCATATATTGCATCCCAACCGTGTTTTCCCCTCCCCCCATCCCCTCTGCCCAAGATCCACTCCCCAAGATCCTTTCCCTTCAGAAAAGGGCAGTCCTCCCAGGGATAGCAACCAAGTATGGTATGTCAAGTTATAATAAAACTAGGCACATCCCCTCATAGTAAGGCTGGATGAGGCAATCTAGTTGGAGGAAAAGGGGTTCCTAGAGCATGCGAAAGAGTCAGAGACAGCCCCTATTCCTACTGTTAGGAGTCCCACAGGAACACTAAGCTACACAATCACAACATATATACAGAGTATATATACATATACATAGGTCAGATCTATGCAGGCTCCCTGATTGTCAGTTCAGTCTCTGTGTGACCCTATGAGCCCTGGTTGGTTGATTCTGTGGGCCATGTTCTTGTGGTGTCTTGACCCCTCTGGCTCCTGCAATCCTTCCTTGTCTTCTTCTGCAGGATTCCCTGAGCTCTGTCTAATGTTTGGCTGTGGGTCTCTGCTTCTTCCCCCATTGCTGGATGAAACCTCTCTGGTGATGATTATGCTAGGCTCACATCTAGAGTCTACATAGGAAAGAAAATATGTGATATTTGTCCTTCTGAGTTGGAGTTACTTCACTGTTTTTCTCTGTGGCATCCATTTTCTTGGAGATAATATGCTTTTGTTCCTCTTTAAGGCTAAAAAAAACCCCACTGTATATTCATGCCATATTTTCTTTATCTGTGGATGCACACCTGAGGTCAACCCATAACTTGGCTACTGGTTGTTTGTGTCTCAATAAAAATAGATATTCAGGTATTGCTATTATAATTTGGCTAAAGTTCCTTTGACTATGTAGCCAAAAGGACCCTCCATGCTGATATCCTTGGTGGCTGCATACTTTCCCACTCAACAGTGTGTAGGGATTCCTTTTTTATACCTTTGGCAGGATTTGTAAGAATGGGCTATTTAAAAAAAAATACTTGGGAGGGGCATTTAAAAGTTAAAGGCAAAACATATTTCATATTTCAAATGCCTAAAATTCATTTCTTTTCTTTTTGGTCCTCTGATTTATCTCCAGAGCTTAGCACATAGCTGATGGTTAATTTGTTGAACAGACTAATAGAAGTAGAGTAAATAAAGTTTTTTCAGTGCTCAGACTATAAAATTAGAAGGCTCAGCAAGACCCAACATAGCCACTTACGAAGGACTCTAGGAGTAAGACACAAAGCCACAGCATCATAGGGGAGTGGCCAGTTCGCAAAGGAATAAGGAAATAGATAAGGACACAAACACATAAACCTGGTCTACATTCAGAAATGTATTATATGATAAATTGACATTTCATGTTAGTGCAGAAATCAGGATACTGGTATATCAGGCTGTCATATGGGGAAAATATTTGTAATTAAATCCCACTTAACCACATCCTGTAGACTCAGAATGTGCCAGGTTGATGAAAGCCCTCCAAACAGTTACTCTGCCTGTTCATTTTTTACCATTTAACCTTTTTCAAAAAAGCACGTATGAAAACACCTCATCGTATTGAGACACAGTGCCAGTGGGTAGGTGTCTGGAACGTTTGTCATCTTCCTGGTACTCTATCAGTGTCACATTAGTGCTAATTTTCTGATACTCAGCAGTCTTCCCGGAGAACTCATTCTGAACCGTGGTTTCACCTGGCTAATTTATTTAATATTACCATTGACTTTGGCTGGTGCCACTTTTTATACCGACACCGGTGTGTCCCTCTAGATCTGCTTGACATTTGGTGAGAATGGTGTCTTAAACCCCTTCTAATCGAATTAGGCAATTTCAGATGATTTAGAATCCACTTAAATGTTAGTAAGAGGCTTTTTCAAATGCCCATTAGTTTAAATAATTTGAAGATAATAGAGGAAACATAAAATGGATCTTTAAAGTATTGGGAAAGTTTGGAAGGAAGTATCACATTCCCTAGTCAGGGATTCTTTCTCATTTTAGTCATAAGTAGATCCCATCCTTGTGGTCTACCATAATGGCATGTCCTTCCAAATGTTACATCAGAATATATTTCACTTACATCTTTATGTACCACAATATTCCTACACTAGGTTCTGACTGGAGAGGATAATCAAAAATAAGTATAACAAATACACATCACCCTGCCCGTGATAATAGTACATTCACACGTCAGTCCCTTTGAGCCGTTCTTGGCCGAGAGGGGCCTGGCTTCATTGCTGTATACCAAGTGAGTCACACTGGGCCCTACATTCAGGTGTACCCTGTGCTTGAACTTAGTGCTTTTTGCTCTAAAGAATGTTTTTACGTCTGACTTTGTTTTGCCAGTGAGGTCTGTGGGGTAACAGAGCTTATGCTTTGGCTTTGAGTCACTCATCTATCGTCCTGCCTGCATCAACTTATAGGGTGTGATTCTTGACCAATTCCCTCCTAAGCCTGCTGCACCTACCTACCCTAATAACTGTAGCCCCTGTGTGCCAGGAAGGGTCCAACCCACATGCTGTAAGAGGCTCCATTCTTAAGGGACCGAGACATGGAGTGACAGATAAAAAGCACCCGATAGTGAGAGACCATTTTTTTGGAGGGGGGAGGACAAGGAGTCCACTTTTTCATGTTGTGCTGGCTCCAACAATGCCACACAGCAAATCCAGCATCTCCACAGTCATCCCAGTGTTTTCTATTTCATCTGCTCAGAGACATTCTTTTAAATAACTCTTTTACAGGGGCCACAGACTTTCTCTGTAAAAGACAAGAAAGTAAAATAAAGTAAGATAATGCAGCCTTTGTGGTCCTACGGTCTCTGTGGCAACCACTCACTCTGCTATTATCACAGCAAACAGCCGTGGGCGGTACACTAATGATCGGACATGGCCACGTTCAATAAAGCTGTTTGTGCTTGGTGACAGTTTTCACGTCAGCAAAAACTTCTGTGAGTTTTTGTCAACTATTAAAAAGGTGAAAAACAGTTTTAGCTCCTAGGTGTTACAAATATCAGCAGGCTGAACTTGGCCCCTGGGATGTAGTATTGTGAGTCTTGTAAGTAAATACGTGTTTGAAAAACGGGAGGTGTGGGTGCTAGACCATCGGGAAGAGAAATGTCATACAGAAGAGGTGCCCCAGTGGACACAGTTCAGTTGATACATGGACACTGGGCAGGTTCCATCTGTAATTTCACTGAACTTGCAAAAACTTTTCCTTTTACCTAGAAGCTTAGCAGCATTCCATTTGTGTAGTTAAGAAATTAGAACAGACTCATATTAAAATTTAAGTCTGTGTTCTCAGTCACCAATTTTATTATCACTACAGTCTCTATTGTTTATTCTCATTGCTGTAATTTCAGTTTCCATAGAAATATTCTTTTCAATACAATAGCTTCGGTTCTCTGCATTTTGAGGCACTGTTCATGTGTCCCTAGATTTCTTCTAAGTATAATCTTAAATGAATTGTTCGTTCTCTTTCAGCCATTGCATTGCGGGGTAGTTAAGGTAAGGGATGCTTATCTGACAGAATCTCCCAGGATCCCCTTGGTCTAGTATGAAGGGGATTTGCTTTAAATTTTCATAAAACCCAGTGAGAGTTGCATCACCTTCCTTCATGTTGCAAATATATTGTCTGGATACTAGGGTAGAGAAAGCTTGCTTCTACCAATTAGCAGTTGCTCACATAGTCCATAAGACTCAAACCACATAGGTGATGAGGTGTGTGCTTACGTGGCTATGGTTGTATTGCACACTAAAGCAGTGCATGTCTGAAATGCTTTATTTGAATGTGGGTTGCCAAGTGTTTTCTCCAAAGGGTCGGGCAGCAAATATTTAAGTATTATTGGTCGTATAATTATTCTGTGCCCCCAACGTGACATGACATCGGTCGTGAACAATGAGTGAATGAATGGAGTGGTGTCTCAGAAACAGAAAGACATCCCAATTTGGGCCATAGGTCACAATGCCATTGTGAACTGACTCTAATCTCAAAGCATTACTAACAAATAATCTTCATGTTCATTGCTTCCCCTGTTCAGGAAGTTTGGGCAATCACCACCTCTTCCTTGTGTCTTATGTCAGCTAATAATATGGTCCATAGTCAGTTTGGAGAATGTAGGTGAGACTGAGGTTAGATGGTCTTTGCTCAGTGATTTCCCTTCAGAGTTTCTTTCACTCTGTCTTCTGGTCTCAATATTCTTCCTCTGGAGCTACATTTCATAGTTCCTGGCTCAAATAAACAACAAGAGGTATCATATAGATTTGTATGAGTATGAACATGTCTTGAGTAGTCTACATTGGGTAACAATGCATACAAGTATGCATCTCATGTACTACTGGTGTAGATGGTTAAACATTTGTCTTTCCCACAGAATAACTTGTCCGCTGACATTCACCCAACTGAGAAATCTGTCACTGGAGGCTTCCTATCCAAAATCAACTGTCACAGCCTATCATATGCCAAGTCCTAAAGAGTTAACTCCATTACAGTCTTCTAAAAACACACTGTCCCCAATCCCATCACCACCATTTTTATATTGCACAAGCCTTCAATGTTCCGGTTGGAATTGCCCAGCTTCAATCATTGTTTAGGTACTAAAACAAGTTTACTAAAATAATATAATCCCAAATCACTCTTATTTGTCAGTGTAGTTCCTTAAAATATTGTCATAAAAACCAAAATCCTTTGTGTGGCAATGTGAGTGTTTTATGTCTGGACATCTAGAGTTTCCAATATTTCATTTCCTGAACACAACATGACTTTCATATACTTTGTATCACAGTCAGCGTGAACCTTGCCGAGCTTTGACCTTGCTTTCTCTCCATCTTTGTGTGTGTGCATGTCCATGTGCATGTGTTGTGTGCCCATGTGTCTTCGAACTCTGCTTCCTCAAGATTCCACTCGGCTGTGAGTCAGCTGGCAGGGTGCTTTTTTCAGACCCTCCCTATGATAGAAATCCACCAGTGGATTCCCTAACTTTGTCCCTTCCTGCAGCTTCTTTATATACTGTACTGCCTCTTAGCCCATGCATCATTTCTCCTCCCACTGAAGAGCTTTAATGTCACTTTTTTATTGCTATTACAATACTTGCCCTGGTGTCTGCAATTAAGTGTACACTCAGCAATATTTGTAGGATGAATTAATGCAGCAAAATTAGCCTATTTATCTTCATAATTACATAACAACTTGTGTTTTAATGCAATTAGAATTGTGGGCAGCCGAGGTTTAGAAACATACATTTAAGAAACATTTAGATGGAGATCATATACATCAGTAGTCTTGACCTTTAGAAGGCTCACGGGAAGGAACATTAGTGAGAAAGCAGTCCATTGCCTGTATATAAAGAGAAAAAAAACCCACAATACAAAACACAATACACAGTCTTGACTGATGGACATATCTGTTTCTATTAGTGCCCCGGTAATAGCTTGTGCCTCCTTAATGGCTGCCACAGAGCACAGTGGAAAGGACATTGAATGTGAAACAGAGATTCAGTAGCCCCAAGGGCAGACATTTCATGAGAAACCAAGCCTGACATTAAATCCTCATCTTTCATACTTCAAAAGCAACTGAATCTTGTGTGGGTGCTAATCTGAATTCTGTTCCTGAGTTGTGTCATAATAATAAATGACTTGCATGCTCCCATACAACAACAGTGCGCCTCTCAAGCTTTTTTTTAAAAATAACAAAATTATGAAAGACTGAAGTGTATTGTGATCACTTCATGCCCTGTATATATTTTTAGGCATCTACTTTAAAAATAACACGTGGTGACGTAGAAGAGACACAGTATTTGAGTTTCTGTAAGATAGCGATCCAAACATTTTGGTGAAATGAAAGCACCACTAAACCAAAGGTTATTGTACTATGAAGAAAGTGAATGGATGATAAACTTTATTGCATAAAAGTTACATTTACTCTCCTATTATTTATTACAAGAAAGAATATTTCACTTATATAAATAAGAAGAGTAAAAAGTAAAACTTGTATTGGGTTTTGGAAAATGTACATAGATCTGAGGGCCAAAGGAGTATACGTTTTCTTAAGTACAATGCACTAAGCTCTAGTGGGAAGGAAGAATGGGAAAATGATTAATACTGTTATAGAAAAAAACCCAGAAGGCTCCTATAGGGAGTAATCCGTGACCGATGGAGAGCATAGATTATATCTGCAATTGCTCCATGATTTTAACTTTTATGTTTAAATTGACTTTTCTTGCTATTTGGGGATTAATTAAAATCCTTAAGAAAGAAAATCAAAGTTCACTACAAATACCAAGTAGATTCTTAGATCCTAGAAAATGTCCCATATAACTTTACTTAATTCTCATGATTTAATTCCAGCATATGGTACTTGGGGATAATATCTAATGTCACCAATTCCTTGGACTATATAAAGAATCAAAAAATGGAACTGCCTTAATTATACTTCAACGTTGAAGGGAACTTTTGATATTAGACTCTGTATCCTCAGGGTCTAGTGAATGACAGATGTTTAATGACTGTTAGTGGAAGGAAAGGTGACTTAAAGTTGTAACTTTCAAAATTGATTATTAAGAACAATGCTCTGTATTTGATTTTTGTGATCTTCTGTGGAAATCAAATGGCCTAAAGTAGTGTATCAACTGTGCCATAACAGTTTTAATTATACAGCTTTTCACTATCATCAACTGATTGGTGTCTGTTTGTACTGTTCTGTGCTGGCTAGTTTTATGTCAACTAGACACAAACTAGGGTCATCAGAGAGGAGGGAGTCTCGATTGAGAAAACTCCCCCATAAGATTGGGTTGTAGGTAAGTCTGTAGGGCATTTTCTTAGTTAGTAATTGATGAGAGAGGGCCCAGCCCATGGTGAGTGGGCCCATCCCTGGGCTGGTGCACCTGGGTCCTATAAGAAAGCAGACTGAGCAAGCCATGGGGAGCAAGCCAGTAAGCAGCACCCCTCCATGTCCTCTGCATCAGCTCCTGCCTCCAGGTTCCTACCCTGTTTGTGTTCTTGCCCTCACTGCTTTTGTTGGTAAACTGTTACATGGATGTGTGAATGAAATACACTTTTTTTTCCTTGAGTTACTCAGACAGTGAGGGAGGGTTAAAGGCAAGTATGATTGTATTAATGTTCTTGTCATCTTGCTTATTTTAGCCAAAACAACGAACATCTATTGTGTCTTCTCTGGATTTCCAACGAATGAATCATAACCAAGAATACTTTGAAATCAGCACATCTACAGGGTGTACCAGCTTTACGTCTAGCCCTCCAGTTAGCCCACCCACCTCTTCTGTGGGAACCACGGAAGTCAAGAACGAGGGAGCGGAACACACAGGTAAAACAGTTCATTTTATACAGGTATGCTTTTGAGCTTCAACAGAGTCTTTATGAGCTCTGGTGACAGAGCAATCTTCTTACAAACTTTATTTCTGGTTCACATCATATGAGCAGCAGTATAGGGTATTGATATTTTTATCATGGCATGGGCATAATATTGTTTTTAATACAATAGAGATCTTTTCAAGTGCTTACTTTAATATAAAAATTTAATAGTATTATGGTTGTAAAACAACCAAGGGCCTAGAAATGCTCTTTTTCTTCCATTTCCATTCATGGCTCTCCCACAGTTTCATCAGCTAATCAACACATGGACCTGTTGATAGCTGCTTTGAGCCTGGAGAACCCGTACCAAGGGTATCTGGTAAGACTGAGTTGGACACTGTTGCTAAAATAGATGTCACCTGTTTAGACCCAAGTGAACTTGGAAAGGAGGGGTGGAAGGAGAAGTAGTACCACCCACCAGGGGAAGCATTCTGGTTCTATCCTATCAGATTCATGGTATTTATATCCTTTGGAGAAGAATGAGCTAAGCTAACTGGTAAGACTGAGGGACATCCAGGACTAGGACCCGGACAGTGTCTTCCTCTTCTGTCTATGTCACGGCAAACACACTATTCATTTGCTTTCGTCCAAAGAGTTTAAACTTGGTAGGTATTATTAACATTCATTTTAGAATCCTTTAGTATAGCAGTCAGTATAGGTGTTCCATGAGTTTGAACATGTATCTGTTCAAACTATGTGCACATAGATATATGCATATATATGTACATGTTTAAGTCTTTTAACTGATACTACTATTAAAAGCACCAGCACAAAGATTCTAAAAAATATACAGCCAAAGAATTATTTTCTCTGAGTTGCCAAGTGATAAGACTATGGAGAAGTCATAATCCAACCTTTCATAGCAGCCAAAGAGATATTTCTAAAATGTAAATTGAAGCACACCATTGCTGTGTTTAAAATGTGCCAGAGGATTCATGTCCTGGCCATGGCCAGTGGTACCAGCTGTCACCTGGTTCCCAACGCTCTCTTGAATTTGACCTTTAACATGCTCACCCAGGCCTTCTTTGCTGGGCATCGGGCTCAGGGACTTTGGCATTCTGGTTCCTTCCACCTGCAGACTCTGTCTTCTAATGTTGATGGTTTGGAGTATATATAGGTTTTGACTTGGACACACTTCTTCATGTAAGCTTCAGATTGTACTATCTTGAGTAGAAGTTCTCACTGTGATGGGAATCATGGTAAGAAAGAAGCAAAAAACTAAAACAGTTCCAATAATAAAAAGCAAATACTTGGTGTTCTGTCAGACAGTGTTTTGGGTGTTTTCCTTATGTCAGCTCCTCATGACCTTTTGATGGGCATAAGGGTTGAGTAGTAGTATCTACAGTGAAGGAAATTCAGACACAAAGAACAACCACCTATCTAAACCTGGCATTCAAACCTAGTGCCAGTGTCCCTGTTCCCAACCACTTTTCTCCATTGCTACATTCACTTTGGTGATATTTGGGGGGCCCAGGCTAGCCTCACACTCATGGTCCTACTTTAGCTTCCTACGTGCTGGGATTATGGGTGTGTAGCACCACACCTGACTTGCTCTAGTCACTTCTATCTGATCTTCTCGTTTTTTCTTCTATGATCTTATCTGTATGTAAGATGATGCTGATGGCCTTTTTGCTTAGCTACTGTCTTCTCCCTTCTTTCTAGAATGTACAGTGCAGGAGATGGGTCTGGCACATGGTAAGCCCTGAAGTCAGGCTGCCTAAATTGATTACTAATTATGAGACAAGCTCGGCTTTTGGTGCTACAGATTTTCTTCTCTATAAAGAACAAGGAGCTAATTAGATTTCCTTAGCCAATAGTGTAACAATGCTTATAAAGCAGCGATTAGCATAATACCCTATCAAGTGCTGAGTTAGTGCTCAATAAATAGTAGTAACTGTTCATCGTAGTAGCAGGAAGTATGATAGTCTCATACCTCTCTTTTTTCTACTCAGACCTCACATTCATTTAACTGAGTATATACTGTTTTCTGTATAACAGAACAATTTATAGGATGAGAAAGTGGGATATGCCTTCTAAAGAGAAATGGCATGTGAACCCTGAAAAGGACTCTGGGCGTATGTAATTATTATTCAACCAGAACTTACTTGATACTCAGTTCCAGATTTTAAAGCCCCCCAAGTATTGCTATATTTGCCTTAAGGAAAATCTTTACCAGCTTTATTTTATTTCAAGGACAAATTTTTTTTAAGGATTCAAAATTTTCAATTATCTTTTGAGGTTGGTCAAGACTTTGCTTATTTGTTTTTTCTTTCATTAAAAGCCAGAGTTGTGGGTATAGAATCTAAGTCCCAACCCCTAAGGGGAGAGGGTGAAAACTCCAGTTTACTACATCATCCAAAATGTGCAGAGCAATTGTAGCCTTAGGATGCTTTCCGGTCTGACCTTCAGCTGAGCCGAAACATAACCTTTAGTTGTTGAAAGGGTTCCAGTAGCGTTGCTGTGACTGTAGAATGCAATACTGCAGTACTCACCTCCACAACTCACCACAGCCATTGTAGTGAACTAGCATTACAGTACTCACCTCCACGGCTCGCCACCGTGCTCGCCTCCACGGTTCACTACAGTACTCACCTCCACAGTTTACCACAAACTTTGTAGTGAACTAGTACTTTGTAATAACGTGGAAAGACAATGTCGTTTTGCTTTAAATTAAAAAGTGAAACTTGAAAATTTTTGAGACAGATTTTTTTTTTTTTGGTCTGGTTGAGAAAGTAGTAGTTTATTACCTTGTAGTACAATGAATTTGTTACACTTTGGACTTAAGAACCTTCCCCTGCAGACATTCTCAAGTGTCATGTATAGTGTGTTCCATCTTGGATTTGCTCAGTATTTTCTATCAAATCTCTTTTCCATCTTCAGTTTGCTCTTTTGAAAAGGGAAAATAAGATTGCTTCCTTGAGTATCTGTGTTAATATGTGGGTTAATATATTTTGGAAACTATGGAAACTAATAGTCTTTAATATTTTCAGTTTTTATCTTTCCTTTTAATATTAATTACTTGAAATCTACAATTTTTTTAAATGCAGAGGAGTCTTTTGTAGCCTTTTCTTGACTTTGAAATATAATTTAATTAACTGTACATGTACAGTTCATTTTATAAATGATGGTACAAAACATTAATCTTGACAAAAATGACATTTAATAGAACAAGAGCTAATGTTGCTTTATCTTGGGCACAGTGGCTGTGCCTTAATCTACTGTTATTTCACTAACGATTGCACTTCTGCAGTTACTGGCCTGCTTCTCTGGAAGCAACCTGGCCGCTCAGGCCGCAGCCTGGCAGGAATTCTGTTCCCGCAGGCACTGGCCCAGCTGCCGCCATGAAAGGTAGCTTTAACTAAATCTCTATCATTCTGTTTATAAATAAGACTCAAGATTCAAAGGTTGGTGTCCTTCAGAGAGGCTGAGTAGCAACTAGCTAACCCTCTCTCCTTACCAGCATCTCCCAAAAGGGACCGTCTTCCCCTCAGCAAAAACAAAAAGAGCCATGCAAATCAAAACCCCTCCCCACTACTTCTGGGGCATCTCTCTCCCTCTTCCAGATGCTTTTGGATGCTCTATGATTACTGTCTGTCAACTAGTTGCTAACTCAGCCTCTTGACCCAAGGTTAATTAATTAAATAAAAATTAAAGCAAATGCTAATTTGGGGTTCACTCTGTAATCGAATATCCCCCAACAAGCTAATATACCTCTAAAGGCTGACTGCAAAACTCTAGGTGAACCAACAGATTGATTTTGAGAGACAGCCATTTCAAAGCATCCTGGACTGTGATTACAGCTTCAATTTAGAAGTCATCAAACAAGGCTGAAAAAGAGAAAAGCTTTGGTGGTACATGTGGGAATCTTAGGGACAAAATTGCATTTAACTAGAGAGATTAGTGTTAATGTGCAGGAAGTGGACTTGACGTTGGATGGCCGAGGGGAGAAGTTGGCATCAATGAATTACAGCTACAAATGAATGAATGATACATGCAGAAATGGAAAGAACAAACTTGGAGGGGGGGGCTAATTGACTGATGTGCAAAGGTGAAGGATGAGTTCAAAGAAGGAGTCACATTTTCTAGCTTAAGCAGATGCATTTCTTGAAGTGGGGATGCCTGCGGGTAACAAGGTAGGCTTAGGTCATTTAAAGTTCAATTGGCCGTTTCTTCTGAAGACTTTCTTACTGGGAGTGAAGAGTCACCTGATCTGATATCTGTCCTATGAGGATTCCTCTGTACTGAGAACGGACCGTGACATCGAATAGGAGGACAGCGCAACATTGATTAAGGAGAACGGGAACAAAAAACTGAGGCCAAAGCTAAAGCAGGGAGGTAGAGGGGAAACAGAAGGCTTTCGTTCATATTTGTTAGGGTAATTCAACAGGAGGTCCAGGAGAAGTCAATGTGGCATTGTGAGAAAAAAAGAAGAAATAAGGATGCCACTAAGATGTCTGGAACATCTCTAAGAATAGATTTGCCCTCTTCTGCTGTCTAAGAATCTGGGAAGGAGCAGATTTGGTGAGCAAGTTGAATGTCAGGAGTTAATTTTAACTCTAGCTGTCTATTAGATTTTTGGAAGGATGTGCTGAGTAGGCAGCTGAAGGTCCAAGGTAAAGATGGAAATGTGACCATCATCATATAGACCAGTGATTCTCAACCTTCCTAACACTGTGACCCTTTGATACAGTTCTTCATAATGTAAATATCTGATATGCAGGATATCTGATATGGAACCCTGTGAATGGGTTGTTCCACCCCCAAAGGAGTCAAGACCCACATGTTTAGAACAATGGATATGGATGTTGTGCAGTGTGTGTAGGTAAGGAGGACCAAAACTGAACAGCGTGGAGGATGGGACAAAAGTCAGCACCAACGAAGGGGACAGAGAAGGAGCCACCATCCTTGGCCAGGGGAGCGCCTAGTGGAGTCAGGTGAAATAAGATATTAAAAAGGAAAGAATGAGGGGCCATGGAGATGACACAGTCAGTAACATTCCTGATTCAGGAGCATGAGGATCCACGTATGGATCCCCAGCACACACCTGAAACCTGGGTGCGGTCATGAACATCTGTAACCACAGAGCTGGCGCAGGAAGCAGAGACAGGCAGATCCCTGGAGCTTGGCCAGTCAGTCTCAATTGGAGAACAATGGTCTCCATGGAAGAATCTGATCAAATAAGGTGGAAGGTGATAGCAGAAGACATGTGGCATCGTCTCTGCTCTACGTGTGTGCACACTGTGCACATCACACACACACACACACAGAGAGAGAGAGAGAGAGAGAGAGAGAGAGAGAGAGAGAGAGAGAGAGAGAGAGAGGGAGAGAGAGAATACAAGAAGGAGGAGGAGAAGGAGGAGAAGAAGAAACAACAAACAGTTGGCTAGTTGGCTCCGTTAAACACAGCTCCTACATGGACTAGGAAGAGGGCTAGTTACTCATGGATTTAACAGTGTACAAGTCACTGATGACCTTGATGAGACCAACTTGATTAGAACTAATGGGCAAAACATCAACATAATGTCTAAGGGGAAAACCAGAGGCAAGGACTTCAAGAGAGCAAGTCTGGACCATCATTAGTCTTTACAGGAAATCTTTTCCAAAGCAATTTTTAAGTTCTCCTGAAGAAGAGAAAAACAGGGAGGGGTTTGTGAAGTCAGTGGGAAGACTGATTTTAGCCAGGAGTGTGTTGCCAACAGGAAAGATATTTTGGGTGTGGGTAAAAATGCTAGCAAGGGCATCCATACAGCAGTCTACAGAAAATATGATAGTTTGTGTTTTCTCCCTTAAGCAGAAAGCAGTAGCTCCAACTGCGAAGAGAGACAGTTAAAGTATGACCCTTGAGAAGAGCTGAAAGAGGTACTTAGGAGAAAACAGGTGTGGAGTGACCCCCTACCGAAGTAACGGCCCGAGTGATGCAGCGCTCACAGACCACACACGAGATTAGCCAGTGCAGCTCTGGGTTTTGCTCCAGCCTGAGTCAGCTGGAGGACATAAGTGCAGCAGACTTACAGACTGAATTTTGAACAGGTTGTGGGTTTTCTATGGGTATACCGAAGTGATCAAAGAGCAAGAAAATAGGAATGAAAGAAAGAGAGCAAATGTGGTACAGAATTTACTCGGAGAAGGGAGAGAAAGAACAAAGAGATGAGTAACAATAAAAACCAAGCAGGCCATGAGGACTGAAGCTTCCAGAGGACGAAGACTCCTAAGGTCAAGACTGAAGAAGAGCTGGAATGAAAAGGGGTCGGGAGGGGGGGGGGGGAGATTCTGCGGCGGGAATGGACATGAATCCAGGAATGATTCAATCTTGAGACCGTGAGAGTGAGCACTGGGTTTAGCCTGTACCCCTCAAATTAGTGTCTGTAGTTAGGTCAGTATGGTTTCCTGGAGGAGACACTTGGTGTGAAGGACCGTATCTACATATACTTTAGTCTATGTTCAAAAGAATTGACATAATCTTTATTTGCTCAGTCAGTCATGATATAGGTGGACTTTACCTGTGTCTACCTCTCCTATACTTTGTCCCACTCTTCCTTGAGGGTCAATAATTCTGTTCCCTGATTTCTAGAGTCTTCATGAGATGGGGATTTCTTCCAAGTTTGCTCCCCCCCTCCAGGAGCTCTCTGCTCCTGACCCCCATGCATCCCATTGTGGGGTCCCCCTGACCCCACTGAAGAACTAGGCTCACCGCCCATAGAGCAGACCTTGACTGAGGAGGGATAGTGCACCACTGGCCCATCACCCAGCCTCCAGGTAGCCGGAGACAATCAGACGCATTGGGGAGCTGTGTCAAGCAGGAACTCATTTATTAAGCATCAGCACACCCTTTATAAAGCACCAAACCACAAGCCAGCTTTCCTTCTACCAATCACAACAAAGGTCAAGTATCCACAAGCCTCTCCAGGCATAGCCCAGCATGATGATCACGAGGAGGCCATGCACCTGCATCATCTCTCCTGATCCCAAGAGCCAATCATAATTTTTGGTAAACAAGTTAGGTCCCTGCCCAGCTCACGTCCTCTCAGCGCCATCTTTGGCTTTTGCAGCCCAACATATGCCTACATCCCATGTATCTCCTTCTCATATGGAGGGAGCACTTCCCTGACCTGAGAGTTCATGTCCTTAGGTATTCCAGTCTTGGGGGTACCCTTAGTGGCTGCCAGTTTGTGTGCCCCACACACACACTATCAGGGTTATTTGTTTTTCTTTTTTGGTAGAAGTAGTGATGGGATTTAAATGGTGGAATTTCGAGTGTGTTTTGAAGGTGGAGATAACATATTTTTGGTGGTTGGATTCAGATTATGATAAAATGAAAAGGATAAAATAAATGACTCAAGGACTTTGGACCTTTTTAAACCTCTGAAAGGATGGAGTTAATTGTAGTTGGGCTGGGGAAAGCTCAATTTGGATATTTTAATCTAAACTTGGGTATTGAAAGAGTTCTGTTACATAGGTAGTTGAGACAGTGGTTTGTCAGCGGGCTGAGGCAGAGTGGGAGAAACCATGTAATAATTGTATGCTCATTAAAAGCAAAGGGTAAAAAAAAAATTAAAAGCTCAAGAAACAGTGGCTTAGCCTACAGTGGAGGGCTCCAAAGTTTGAGTTTCTCAATAAGAAGGCACTGGATAGGTGTGTTGTGGATTTGGGGAGGGGGAAGAAGAGAAGAAGAAATCATGACAGATTCTTCTTTCTTCTAGAAAGCTAATCCAGAAAGCTCTTTCCATATAAAGCATTTCATGAATTAGCACCCTCTCCAGAGCACCTGCCAGGCATGTCAGCCGTCCTGGGTAACTAATTACCTCCAGTTCTGTTGTAATTTCAAACCATCTACCTCCTGCTGGAGGGAACTGATGGGAGAGAGGGGAAATTTTTTTTTTTTAGGTAATGTAAAAAAGTGCTTCCTTCCAAATGGAAGGAAAAACAAAAACCAAAAGCCATTAGGTAGTCAGTAGCGTAGGATGGGTTTCTGCAGAGAGGAAACACCAGAGGAGCAAAATCAGAATGGAGAGGGTGGCATACGCTCTCCCACGGGTTAGAGATTGCCAGAAGGGAGGCAAAGGCCTTCCTTCTAGTTAGTTCACAGGGATGTGAAACAGACACCCCCTCCCTGCAGTCAAGACCTAGTTATTACAGCAGCTGCTGGACGTGGCTTGCTGAGGGAGACTGTGGTCACAGATATCAATAAAACCAAAGACAACTGAGAAGATCTTTAAGTTCCAACCTAAGACTCAGCATGAGGAGACAGCAAGGAAGTAGAGTTTGTCGGGGTGATGTATAATTATGTGTTTGGGACATCCAAAAACATTCGATATTTTATTTTTTAGTCTTTAACAATTTTATACATATATAAAGTACTTTGACCATAACTACCCCATTATTCTTTCTTACCGCTCTTCCACCCTTGTCAAACCCTTTCTTCCTCTCTCCGTCTCTCTCTCCCCCTGTAGCGCACTATGTTTAATCATGAGCAGGGATGGTAGTCTTCCCTTGAGTAAGAACAGCGGCCGTGCCCATGTCACCGAGACATATGACTCTCCGTCCCCCAGCAACTGTTAACTGCTCCTCGTGGCGAGGTGGGGCCGCATGAGTACTTCTCACAGCTGCCGTCCCCAGTGGACTGTTGACGAGTCCAGACTGCGTCAGGTCTTGGGCAGGTGGCCACGGCCGCTGTGAGTTCAGTAGGACAGCAGCGTCATACCCAGAAGACAGCATTCTACTGCGCTCCTCCTCCCCATCCCCTGGCCCGTTCATTCTTCCTACCTCCTCTCCTGAGATGTTCTCCAAGCCTTGGAGGGGGCGAGATAGATAGGCATCCTCCTTAGGGCTGAGCACTCGGCCGTCATTTCTTCTCACCGCGTTGACCCTTTGTGAGTCTGAATTTATGACTTCACACCGCCGGAAGCCTCCTCTCTGGTTAAGGCTGAGTGAGCAGAGCACTGGTCTATGGGTACAAACACCAACGTTTGCGAGGTGGTTTGACGGCGTGTCCATTTAGCAAAACCTGAGTTTAAACCACTCTTTTAAGTAGATCAGGATTTTAGGGAATCAAAAGAAAAGTACTATATTGTCTAAAGTCACTAGTAAAATATACTCTTATCTGTTCCTAACAAAGCATGAAATGACTCACGTCTTTTTTTTGCCAAGGGGTTGGGGGGGGGGGTTGTTTTGTTTTCTCTCTGGTGTCACATGACTTTTTCCCCAGTGCCTTTGCGACAAATTACAAATCACACAGAAAGGCAGGATATGTGCTACTAGATGCTTGGCAAAGAAAGGAAAAGTTGTGTTTCAATAGTTTAAAATTATGAAGACGTAATGGGGACACATGCGTGGCGTGTATCTGCACAGGGGGTGGGACTTGTCATTTCAAGTGAAGTCTGTTGACATAGGAGCAGTGGTTTGGTGGCTGGAGAGATGGCTTAGCCGTGAAGACAAAACGCCACCTTTGCACGGGAACCAAGTTTCATTCCCAGCACCCATGTCGGGTGACTCACACCCACCTGTAACTCTGCCTCCAGAGGATCTGATGCCCTCCTCTGACTTCCGGGGACACTGCACTTAATTAAACCCATACACAACCATATGTATATACATATAATTTAAAATGAAAGAAATTAAAAATAAAAATGTAAGGACTAATGGTTTAGTCTAAGAGGGTGATTACTTCATCCCAGAGAAGAGTGGGGGACCCGGGAGACAGGCAACAAGAAAATGACTAGGTTAAGGTGAAGAGGAAGATGATCCTTCAACGAAGGAACAGAGAGAGCACTTTAAGAGGTCCCTGTGGTTGAAGTTGCATTGACAAAACGCGTCAGAGAGAGAAGAGAGAGAAGGAGGCATCAGGGCCACTGCGGGAGTAGATGCAAGGTTCTCCCTGGAGACCAACCCAAGAGAGCAAAGACATGCCTGTGGAGAGTGGAGAGCGTTTGAATTTGATTTCTGTTTAAACCTCTAATGAATGGCTAGTGTGTGGGGGCTGGGGGCAGCGTAAAACAATCTTTATGACTGATTCACTGACTATGTCTGTGGCCTGCAGCAGACAAATGCATGCCAATATTTATGTGAAGACTCTTCTGGCTGAGTCTTATACCCATTGTTCAGCTTTCAGTGGTCAAGGGGTCTCTGAGTTTCTGCCATACCTCTCATCCATCTATCCTGTTTCTTGCCTCAGTTACCTTTCCTTTTGCCACGCTGGCTACATGCCACCCCACCTGGCTTTCTGCTTGGTGGCCTTCTGAGGTCCCCTTCAGGAAGTCATAGAAACTTCTGGGTTTCATGAATACCTAAGGAAAATAAAAAGGGTTCAGAAAATATATCCCCAAGGTTATACGATTCCTTACCATGTAGAACTATCAAGTTTAGCAAGATGTGACCATGCCCAGAATCTATAAGAGACTAGGAAGCCAGGCCTCTCTGTCACTGTGGCTCCCAGTTACTTCCTTGTTATCCGTGCAAAGCCAGAGCCCAGCAGGAAAATCCCAGGAAACCCATGCAGCACCATGTCTCTGTCTCCCCCACCTCACGCACACCTTTCCCTTTGAAAATTCCTCAGAAACTTGACTAGGCCCTTTCTCATCTGGGACCAGCTTCTCTTGTGTCTGAACAATATTCTTCAGACCCAACTCTGTTTGTTGTAAGGTAGTAGCCTGCCTTTCAAGTCTGTTGACTTACCAAGCCACCTTGTCCTACCTGAGGACAAGGGTCCATACTAGACTGAGAGTGGAAAAGATTTAGGTTTAACAGGATTTGCTGGTGGATATGCATTAGCTTCTACTTTGAAATTCCTTTTATGTTAAACTAGCACTACTAAATAAATTAAAAAAAACACATTCATGCTTATTTGATTCAGTATCACAAATGCTTAATAAATATATCGACTTTTTTTGATATCACCATAATAGCGTAAGTTCAGGTGGCAAATACAACCTGGACTCAAGCCTGCAGTACAAGTATGGAGCACCCAGGCGAAGTGAATCTAACTGGGTACCAGAATCTGAACTCTCTACTGTGACTCAGAGCGAGAAGACTGACTTGCTTGGAAGCAGAGTTGGGGTTTCTTTATGCTTGTTCTGTGCTCCAGTTTGGCATGTCCTAGGATGGGAGGGCAGCATAAGATAGATGTATGTCACTCTCGGGGATAGCCAGTGTTGGAGATTCCAGCAGAAGTGAGGTAGCAGGGATTGAGGGACACAGTTCCAGAGACATCTTGTTGTGAAAAGTCTTCCTTTTTTTATTTTTCAAACTGATTTTTATCAACTCAATTTTCTCATGCTTTTACCCAGAGTTAATACAGGTGAAGCTATAACTGCTTCATTAGCTGGAATTTTCTTTGAGAATCCAATTCACCATGGCATGTATCTTCTCTTTAATTACCCTGTCTACTTTGGTTTGATGAATCGTTTTTCTCTCTCATTTGATTTTCTCTGCTCAGATTGTTTATATCACTTGAACTGACCCCCCCCACCGCCCCCATTATCAGATATATTTGTGGGATATGTGTGATCACAATAGCTAAGTATGAGACTGTGGGAGAAAATGTGATGCTAATTTTTAAGGAAAAGGGATTGGGGCAGTCTCCTTGGATTTGAATCCGTGCTGCTGGCTGGGAAGAAATCCCCTCCCTATCGCTGGTGGAGAAGAACTTCCACACTGCTAGGCCTTGTTCTCTGTTCACATTTGTTGCTACAGCCTCCTTGTAGGAGAAATTTTCCTCCACTGTTCTCTATCCTTGACTGTGATGGGAAGGTGGTCTGGGTGTTTACCTTGCGCTTGCTTTTCATAGGCTTTGCTTTTGTGTGACGTGCCATGGAGGTCCTAGGGCAGATCTTATTCCCGATAATCTCCAGGTGGTTTCCTACCAGATAGAGCAGCTCCTAGCTGCTTCCGCAGCTCGACTCTGGAAGGGTTAACTCTTCTGCTGGACTGGTGACATCTGTGGCAGGCAGAGTTCTAAAAGAGTACCGACTCCTGCTTTCTGAACCATAGTCCTCCTTTGGAGTATATGCAGATTGTGATGTACTGCTGGCTAATGACAGAGGTGATGGGGCATGACTCCGTTGTGTGTTTAATAACAAAGTTGGAGCGGGGAGTGCGGATGCAGTTAAGGTCTCCATCATTGACTTCAAGTTAGTCAAAGGAAGGATTATATTAGTTTCTTTTCTTATTCCTATGACAAACACCTGACAGAAATAACTTAAGGGAGAGAGTGAGTTGGAACCAGAAGTGAAGCTTGCCTCCAAGTGACCCACTTTCGCCAGCCAACCCTACCTCCCAAGGTTGTGTAGACTCATAAAACAGCGCCACCTGCTAGAAGCCATGTGTTAAAACAAAACAAAGCAGGAGGTGAGCGTTTAAGGGACGGATAGTTCAGACTCAGCCACTAACAGGGTCTCCTTGGCAAGCCAATTATGTGACCTGGAGGCTAGTGACTGGAAACAGCAGTCTCTCTCCATGTGCTGGTTTTAGAGAAGCAGGTCACACAATTCTATAGTTGTGAGGAAATGAAGTCGGCCACCAGCACAAGCTCTGGAGAGGGACCCTGACTGCAGATTTGACCCATGCATAGATTACAGCCTAGTTAGACCTTAATCAGAACCCAGTTAAGACTCCTGGCTCATGTAAACTGTGAGGCTAAGTATATAGTGGTCTAGCCACTAAGCTCATTGTAACCTGTGCACAGGTAGAAAATTAATGCAATGTCCTATGTTCTGTTCATCTGGGCAGGAAGCTCTCCATCTGCCCCAGCTCTGAGGCACAGTTCAGATCAATACCAGTCCCTTGGTCTCCATGAGTTTGCATGTTTAAGAGGGAAGGATTGATTCTACCTGGCATCCCCAAGGCCACTTCAGTATCATTTATGCATTTTCTATCATCCTAGTTTTCCTTTAAAATATGTTTTTATATTAATAAGAAATAAGTTGTGAAGCTAATGCTTTAATAATGAAATACTGAGATGTAAGACAAAGGGACCATCCAGACTGAAATCCCAGTGTTATTGATGCCTCAGCTCTAGATTCTTGTCTATTAATGTCAGCAGAGCTTTTGTTTCTCCAGCACATATCAGATCATAATATTCTACAGCTTGAGAAACTTTTTATACCTCTTCACTATGTAAGAAGCCCTGGATTTGATCTTCAGCACTGCCTAAAAAAATTGAAAAACATGTGCATGCATACATACTGCATGGGAAGTCAGAAATGTGCATCATAGAAGAAGCTTTTCAGTTTTAACAGTCACTTTGAACCTGAGTGGCTCCTGCTTCTGACTCAGGAGGATTGCCTTGAGTTCGTGAGGCCAGCCTTGATGATATAGTGATATCCAGGCTAGCTTGTATTACTGTCCTAGACCTTGTCTCAAACAAAACAAATGAAATTTAAAAATAAATCACTTTGAAAGTCTTTCTGAAAACTGTTGACTTAGTAGAGGCTTATAAACTGAAGCAATATAAAAAGCTGATGCACATGAATATCTATATGATGCCCCAAGAAATATGTATCTCTGGGGAAATTTTATAAAATGTGTAAGCCAGTGTTCTTTTTGAGTGGTTCATTATTTATCTGAGATGGATTTCTACTACTTATTTTAATAATGTGAGATCATTACAGAACTACTTTTAATACAATAGGTTATGAGTTGATTAGATATTATGTCCATTAAAATTAATAAAATTGTATCTGTCAATTTTAGAAGAAAAGAATTTTCATATGAGTATGACCAAAAATGTCTCGTCATATCCAACTCAACTTTTAAAAATTTAATTCTGACTTCTGTTTACTCATATCATGCTTCCTGTTTCTATCCAAATATACAATGAACTCATAAGCATATTTTTCTTAGTGCTCATGGCTCCTCAATTATGTCAATTTGGGATGTTTTCCCATCCAGTCTACCTGGTAGACTACAATTCTGTCAGATAATTTGACTAATGGTAGCTCTCTTATTCTATTAAAGCTGCTATATTGAAACATTGTAAATTGGATAGCTTATTATTATTTTGAGACAGGGTCTCTGTACATAGATCTGACTGTCCTGGAACTCATTCTGTAGACCAGACTGACCTTGAACTCACAGAGATCCACCTACCTCTGCTTTTCAAGTGCTGGGAATAAAGGCATGTGCAACCCCACCCAGCTGTAAACTGGATAATTTAAACAACTGAAATTTATTTCTCTTCTGGATGTTGGGGGATGCCTATCGAAACATCATCAGACTTAGCGGTGGCTTTGGGTTCTCAGACTGATCATTCTGTGTCCTCACAGGGTGGAAGAGACAAATGAACGGTCTTCAGCCTCTCCTTTAAGGGCACAGATGCCATTCATGAGCCTTCCACCTCCATGAATTAATCGGGTTCTGTAGCTCCTATCTCCTTTGTGTGGTGTGGGATGACTCATCCCTAACAGGCTTGAGGGCCAGCCGGCCCAAGCCAGTAATAAGATACTTTCTGAGAGCCAACCTGGGTCTGCTTAAAGGCCTTAGCAACAGCAGCTGAGACATGATCTGGAGATGACCTGGACCAATGAGAGGCAGCCATGTCACACCAGCAGATGCATATTTATCAGACCTTCCCCCAGGGTGGGGTGGAGAGTATATAAGGCTTGCCTCTTCCTGAATAAACTGAGCTTGTTGTTTTGACATTCTCCCAGAGTCTGTGTCATTGACTCTGCGCCTACTTGGCCCCCTCCCCCAATGGGAACAACAGCACAGGACCCTGCCACAGTGCACCCTTTCCTCCACCCATTTTCATACTTTTCATGTACCTCTGGGAAATCTTATATAACACATGTATTTGTGTTTGTGAGGCCCTTAAATAGAGAGACTGTGTCTGAAATGCAATGTATCCCTAATGCCTAAAATGGTGACTGTTATACAATAGACGTTAAATACTTGAATAAGTGAATGGATAGTTCACTTAGTGAATGGTTGCTTATTTGGAATTCTGTTACCTGCTATGAGCCTATTTTGGATGTAAAAATTGGTGGTACAGGGATGGCTATCCAAAGGAGGCTGCTGCTATGGACTTAGTGCTTTCGTTTCTCCAGATGCTTATGTTGAAACCTGACCCCCAATGTGATGCTGCTTAGGTCATGAAGGTGGACAGCTCGTGAATCTCATCTTTACAACAAGGCAGGATCAGCTTTCTTCTTAACTACCATGATCTTCCTCGACCCTGGATTTTTGTTCTCATTTGTTACTTCATGAAATGCCCCAGAGAGATGTCATTTTAATGTAAATCCTTAACCTATTTTACAGATGAGATTTCTTTTACAATGGGAAGATATTCCATTTTCATAGACAATTATAAAATAGTTGACCCAGTCAAACCATAAAGATCACTCTAGAAAGTAATATATCTGATAATTTGTACTAATTTCTAATTTCTTTTTTTTCTTTCTGTTTGGTGGACTATTGTCTTAAGGCTTAATTTTAAAAATGAATTACAGACTTTAGCCATCACTGTTTTATCACAAGGTCAAAGCATAGGGTAGGATGGCTACATTTTATTTTCTTCCCTTGAATTGACTTCTTTATTGCTTTTGTCTTTTTTGCATTGGTGTATTAGGTTGAAAATATATTGTATTGGGCCCTGGAGCCTTGAGAAGAATCCTATCTGCTGATCAGCAGCTTTCAAGTGTTAGAGTAAACTCTCACTCAAGTATGACATTGAGCTTTCCATGGTTCTGATTTAGATCAGCTGATGGGGTATGAGGAAAGCACATAGGCTACAAAGAGTCACACTTATTTCAGAACCAAGGATATAATTTTTGTATTATACACTCCTTTGGATATCAATCAGCTCTGTTGTTTGTCTTTGTTTCCTCTATTAGCACAGATATCTGTGGTCCCTTTTATAAATTCACATAACCAGAAGTTGACTATATAAAGCTAATAATAGATTTCAGATTCCTTTCTGGGAAGCACATAAGCAAACACAAAAGGAAGTGTTATTCACCAAGCAAATCTCTCTATTCCTGGTGATTACCATTTTGACAAGTTGTTGTCTTAGAGGAAGAATTTAGATCATATATCACATAACTTCACAGCAGCTTTGTGTTTCTTCTCATCTGAGTACTAAGTAAACAGTACTTGTCTAAATTTGAAGGGAATCACTGCTCTATTTTAGTCACTTAGCTTTGGACAGTTCCTAGTCCAATGATGTGTTGCAGACCATCAATTTGCAGCTGTGTTTTATTTTTGCTATTAGTTATACTTTTCTAGAAAGGGCAACATTATAATAAATGTGTCAAGTTCTCTAAGGAATTTGCTGTTTACTAATAATACATTTGCTCCCGGAAACTGTCAATAGAGAAAACTAATAGTAGTTCTCTAACTAGTGTAGATCAAATACAAAGGGAACCTGAATTATTTTCTTATCCCTCATATTTGATCTATTACCTTTGCAGCAGTAATTATTTTGTAAACTATAAAATTCATTTTAATATATTTATATAAAATTGGATCTCTGCTTTTAAATAAGAACTGGTATTCTATTTTAGCAACCTCAAGCCTGAAACACTGTTGTTGGAGCCTTAATTATTGGTTGGTTATGAGTGTGTATCCATTGCTTTTCTCATTGTTCTGACAATATACCTGACAAAGCAGCTTAAGGAAGGGCTTATTTAATTTTTAAGTTTATTTTTATTTCATGTGCATGAGTGTTTGCCTGCATGTATGTGTGCATATCACATGCATTCCTGGGGTCCACGGAGCCCAGGACAGGGCACCAGAGCCTGAACCCAGGTCCTCTGCAAGAGCAGTATCTGTTCCTTTTTTTTGTTTTAGTTTTTATATATATTTTTTTTTTTGGACAGGGGTTCACTAGATAACCCTGGCTGGGAACTTGCTATGTAGACCAAGTTGGTCTTGGACTCGTAGAGATCTATCTGCCTCTGCCTCTTGAATGCTGGGATTAAAATTGTGCACCACCACACCTGGCCCAGGAACAGTAAATGCGTTTAACCACTGACCTCTATCTCCAGCCTGGAGGGGTTCATTTTGATTGACAGTTTAAGGGTGCAGCCCATCATGGTGGGAGAGGTGCCGTGGCAGCTCTAGCTGTGGTGACAGGAGCATGAGGCAGCTGGTCACATCATGCTCACAGTCAGGAAGCAGAGAGAGATGAAGGCTAGTCCTCCCACTCTTCCTCCTAATTCAGACTGGGGTCTCAGCACATGGGATGGGGCTACCCACATTCAGGGTGGCTCTACTCTCCTCCGTTGGGCCTATCTGAGCATCCCCCTCATAGACACATCCAGAGCTATATTTCCTAGGTGACTATAAAGCCACTTAAATTGACAATGAAGATTAACCATTGCAAATATAAACTTAGAAATACTCAATAAAATTAATTGTATTATTGAATCTTTTAGAAATGCCAGATAAAGTATTTATTCCTTTAGCTAATACTCATACCCTGTTACTGCTATCCACTATTGTTAATATCCATTCAGTATACTGGGAATATAACAATGGAAAGATATGCTCGATGCTCCCTAAAGTTCTGTGGTAAACAAATAAGCTAAGGTCTAAAGTTATGGTATGAAATATAAACACAGAGAAAACAATGTTTAAATCTGTCTAGGCTAGCCAGGAGTGGTTCCATACACAGGTAATACTTGTCTCAGGTATTACATGTTTTATGACTTGAATACGTTTTCAGATAGTTACCAAAACAATCAGTATGTGAAAAACAAAGAGCTGGAGAGCAGACCCTCTTGAGTCAGAGTAATTCAGCCTAAGTCCTTATTTGACTACTTTTCACATCTTAAAGTAAATAACCTTTCAGATTTTTTTTTTTAAAGAATATCGATGTCAGTACCTCACATAAAGCTGTGCACTTGGTAATTACCCATGGACTGTTTGTCTTTCTCCATCTCTGTACCAATTGAGGTTGCTAATACCAATTCTGTATTGGCAGCCTCAAGTCTTGTCCAGCACAGATAGTATTAGCCACATTTTTAACAGGAAAGGGGACTCAAACGTTGCTCCAGATCACACAGCTAAGACAAGACAAGAACATCTCCTCCTCTTCCCTTCAACTATTTCTTCCCTCATAGTCTATTTCTTGAGTATTTACTGTGTCATCACGTTATCATGCTCAGGGCATGATACTTCAAGGAGCAAAGTCTCCGCTCTCTCTAGCTGATCATCCATGAGACAAGGTAGATGTTTTAGTAGCAATTGCGATAAATCCTCCCAAGGGCTATGCAAGGGCCCGTGTAGGTCTCTGGGGGAATGTGTGGCAAGATGTGTTCTAATCAGGGTCTCTGGGAAGTCCCGTGAGGAAATGGAATGTTTTGGGTAAGACCCTACGAGTGAACAAGAATGTGTGGACAGAGAGGAGAGAGGATTATTCTAAAGAGTGGGGAGATTGGAACCGATATAAATGAATGGTATGCTCCCAGGGTGGGGGGGTGTTCCAGGACCTCAGGGTCAGAGACCCCGAGTGAAAGAATCATTAAGAGTTTACTGTTTAGAGATTAGTGGAGACTAGACTGTGGAGTCTTTTAAAGAGCTTAGATTTGGGCTGGGGAGATGGCTCGGTGAGTAAGGAGAGTGCTCAGTGGGTAAGAGTGGCTTGTGCGTGAATGTGAGGATCTCAGTTCGGATCCCCAGGCACCTACATAAAAGTTGGAGGTTCACTGGTGTTTGCTGGCCATCAGCCTAGTCTCTTCCATATCTCTCCCAAAACTTCCCACTAGCTCTTGAGCTCCAGCTGTCTCAAGGCAGTAAGGCAGAGAGAGAAAAATGCACCCAATATTCTCCTCTGGCTTCCACCCACATACACTCATATACTACACACACACACACACACACACACACACACACTTTGATAGCAAAAGGGGCTATACTTTCTGCACTGCATAGAGACCCTGACCACAGAGCAAATCGATCTAAAATATCAGGTTAATTCTCTGCTTCACCCAGGCGGGTTTTCAGATTTCTCACAAGGACATTGTTAGGCCCCGGTTGGCCCTGGTGGGAAACTACCCCAGGCTTTAAGCAGCTAATGATGTCTGATTTGTAATGTCCCATATTCCCTTCACCGGTGCTTCTGCTTTGCTTAGAGGGCCCAAGACAGGAAGTGAGTCACTGGCTGCCCAGATCAGGTTCTGGCGAGCATGATCAAGAGGTAGGATTTACAGGATTTCTGGTTGTCATTATCATCGACTACAGAAGCTAGAGAGGAAAGGGGGCTGGGGAGGAAGGGGGGCAAGGTAGTCCTCCCTCTTCTAGCTTGAGCAGGAAACCATAGGAAACTCTGATTGCTTTTCTAAAAGTTTAACATTGAGAAAAAGCTACTGTGGTTACTCCATGGGGCTGAGGTGCCAGCGTCAGCTGGAGTAGAGGGCACAGGGAAAGCATTTCTAAGTGTCCTCAGGCCAGCAGGCAGGACATTATATGTAGAGCAGTGTTTCCCTCCCCACCTCTTCCTCCCTTCCTCCTTTTCCTCACTGGAAAAGCTACTTCCCTTTGATAATTTTATTTTTACTTTTTAGGCCTCTGCATCTTTCCATCTGGCTGAAGTTGTTCTATGGGGACATTACTTGTTACCTGGCTTTAGTTTTAATTTAAAAGGGAGGGAAAACCTGTAATTATGAAGCCGCCTAGGCCTGTGGGCATCTGATTCATTTCCCTGGGCGGCACTGTGACTCACCCTCATTAAAGTGGTTTTGCTTTGAGAAGCCCGATGCCTTGTTGGGCTTGAGTTTTCTCTGCCCAGTATGTGAACAATGAGATAAGTGCCTCTCGTGGGCCATCCCCCTGCTCTTCATCTCTGCTATGAGTCAGATGTTTTACATTTCAAAACATTATCCTGCCTCCAATTCCCCTCTTTATAAATTATGCAGAAAACTCTACCAACAACAGGTTCTAAACAGATGTCTGGATGTGCATCTGTAAAGCACTGTAGCGCGGGGCTGTGATTCAGCACGCAGCTTTACTGCCAGCAGTCATTAGGATAACGTGCTGTATCACCGGTCCACTCATCACTGTGTACACATCAAGGTGCCTCATTAGATGAAAACACAATCATCTGAAAGGGCATTCAAGTAGAGATGCCCAAGTCATGTGAAAAGCCCTCCCAGAACCTCTGCTGGCCTCTAGCTCAGTGCGTTTCTTCCGGAAAGATGTGTCTCCCCATTTTGGACTTTAACACCTCAGAACAGTGTCTTAGCTGTGGAGAGTAGTCTGTGCTTCTTATCCCTTGGAACGCTCTCTGCAAGAGGCTCTGGGGTACAGTCTCCACATCCCTGTTGTCCTCTGAGTGCTCCTCTGCCTCTGATTGTTCTTCCTCAGAGTTCTAGATCCCTTATTGTGCAAGGATCTCAACCGCACACATGGCCTCGATGCTTAGCCATGCATTGTTAGTCTGCTAGCTTTTATCTCTAGCTTAAACTTGAGTTCCAAACCCCTAAGTTTTTCTCTGTCCCACATGGCTCTACCTGTGTGATTCACAGGGGCTTTGGAGACTACCTGTCTGTATTGTTTTCCTAGAGCAGCCCCAAGAAGGTCTTGTAAACATGGTGGCTTGAAACAGAAATTCATCATCTTATAGTCCTGCATGCCAGAAGCCTGCCTCATGCTCCCTCTACAGTTCTGAGGGAAGAATCTGCACCTATGCACACACGTACATACACACATATGCATATACATATACATGCATAAACATACACACATACAAATATGCACACATACATACATATATACATGTACATATACATATACACATACATAGACACAAATGTATACATATGCACAAATACACACATACATGCACACATGCACACATATATACGTGTACACACATATACATGCAAATACATATACATACACATATACACACATAAACACACAAACTGACACATACATACACACATGTGCACACACACATGTTCACACACACACACACACACACACGCACACACACACACACTTCCAGCTTCCAGGTATTACTCTGTGAAAACAATATAACTCCAGTCTGCCTCTGGCCTTTTAGATCTCTGTCCTTTCTCCCTCCTCTTCTTCTCTTCCTCCTCATTCTCCTCCTCCTTCTCTTCCTCCTCCTCCTTCTTCTTTTTCTTTCTTCTCCTTCTTTTTTTTTTATATTATTCAACTTTATTTTACAAAAAAAGTACTGCTTTCAACATATCATTTTAGCCAGGATCCCAACTACGAGAATTATTTTTTATGAAAAATAAAAGATAAAAATACATCTTCCAAAAGACTTTTCAGAAGCAGAAATAAAGGTTGCTAGTCCTACAGAGCCGACACCAGGATGTTAATGGAAAGATGTGTGGACCACAGTGAGATTTCTGGTAGGAGTTACAGTGGGCATGAGCTTCCAGGTAGGTGCTGGGAACTAAGCTCAGGTCCTCTGCAAGAGCAGACAGTGCTCATCACCACTCTAGCCCCCAGACATACATGTGTCCTTTCTTCTCATCAGCTGTTGTATTTGGGGCACATCCTAAGCGATTTTTAAAATGTGTTTATATTACATATACATAAAATTAATGGTGCAGAGATTATGACTTTCTGATAGAATTTCTAAGACCTAGTAGTGTGTTGTCAGTAAACAAATCATTATCTAATGAATATTGATTGCAGAGAAAGAGAAAGGCAGGGAGGGAGGAGGAAGGAGGAAGGAAGGAATGAAAAAAATAAGAATTAGTTAATCTGAAAAAATAGTGAGCAAGCTTATAAACTAGGTTTAGGCATGCAATTTTAAATGTGGCTCAATGTTATTTTTCTAATAAATATACTAAAAAATACATTAAGTATCAGTGAAACATTATTGGAAGTTAATTTTCAAACCTCTGTGCTGCCGCACAGCCCCATGTTTTCCATGAACCATAGAAAATGTGATTATAGTCCTCAGTGCTTTTGTCAAAACGAATCCCTTTTACTTGTTTTGTTAATGGAAAGTTCTTGACTTTGTTGATGCTATAGGATATCATATCCTTTCCCAAATATTTCTAGAATATTTTGTTGCCTCCAAAAAGGATAAGATTTAAGCAATGAGTAGCATTCTAATAATAAAAAATTGGAGATAAAAATCAGCCTTATATCTCAGCAAAATGTTTCCATATGCCCTGAAAGAACAAAAGGAACATCCAATTAAATCAGTGTATCCATTTGCTTTTGTAGGTGTTTGGGCTTCTCTGCACATATAGCTGGTTGGCAAAGGGTCATACTGATTATTTTGGCAATCAAGAAATTAAAAAGAGTGAGACAATGCAGGACTGTATCTACTTTGGCTGCATTAATACATTTTCCTGAGCAGATCTTCAATAGACTCTCATCCTTGCAATTATTAAAAATGACCTTAGTTCAACCGAATCAGACAAGGTCTTCTAGGTGTTGATGAGGAGCAAGGCGGAAGTGTCTTCTATTCCCACGGCATCCATTCTGTAAGCAAATCAGGCTTACTCCAGGGAGTTAATTGTATTCTTTGTAAGAAAGCAAGACCTCAGAAAAAAAACCCCTAAGATTTGTTATTTTGCTCTACTTTGCATTAGTGCTACTTGATGGTGTTAAATTCACACAAACTTTCAGACACGTAATTATACTATTCACTAATTAAACAGGAAAAGTCAACCAAATTAGATATAGTTAGAACAATGTCTTGGCATAGCCCAGTGGGGCTGCCTAGATTTATCATCATTAAATTATCCTAAGTAGACACTGGCATTAACAGCTTAGTATTTATTATTCATCTATCTTTAGTTCGTTTTGACAAATTGCAAAAGATTCTAGCTTTACCGTGTTGTGTGGGGGCCTCCGGGTACTTATGTAACCACCTCTATAGCTTTATGTTGTAATTTTCTTCATTTGAAAGATTCATCTCTTTTTCTAATTCTCAGAAGTTTTAGAGTATTTGAAACCATTTCTTCCCTTTTAGCAATAAAAAATGTCATTGTTGGTTAGAATCTTGTATGTAAATTATCCCTATTAAGAAAACGTTTCGTACGTGTTACGTAACTTCATCCTTGCACTAACTCTAGGTCTACACTGTTATCTCTGATATACAATGATATCATGGAGCATTTAGCTGGTTCAGCCATGTTTACCTGACTAAAAGGGGGTCAAGCTGGGCTTGGATGCCATACAGTCTGACTCAGGGTCTGGGCCCTTAACCATGACACTGTGACATTTTTCTGCCTCTCAGTATTCTTATTAGATCATACTATAATATGCTTTAGAAAGCCCATACCACTTTTGTTTATTATAGTGACTGTTATTCACACATGACCCCATATGTACTTGGAATTTCTCCAAGTGTAAGCAGGTCCGTGAGAGGAAATCCTTGTATTCTCTGATGTTGACCATGTCTGCATATGGCTAGGAAGAAGCTGCTGTCATAGAGAACCTGCCCTTCCCTTGTCCATTCTGTATTCATGGTGTTCTTTTGATGGTTGAGTGCCAGAGATAAAAGTCTCAGCCCTTCCCTAGAAAGAACTCAAGTCAAAGAAGGGCAACACAGTGTCTCCCACTTGTTACTGACTGTAAAGAAAGTGTCTGATTCCTTAAAGAAAGGAATTGAAGTGCTGGCTGTGGAGAAATACCCTGTCTTCTACATACCTCATCCCACTGCTGGCCACCATCCTTGTGACTGGCTCTTTTGCTCAGAGTCTTAGAGTCATCCCCAACAGATAATCACCAGGTGAACTCTGGAGCTGATTCAGGCATTTTTGTGTCAGACACCACCATTCCCCTATAGGTATCTTTCTCCTACATAACTCATTCATTCTAATCTGTGTGCTAATTATTCCTAATCAACAGATGGGAAACAGAAGGACAAAGCAACTTTCTATAGTCTGTAGGCCTGAATGATTTTTAAAAATCATTTAGATCTATTTTGATCCAATTTTAGAGTTTCTTGTGGTAATTAGTGGATTGCTTTTTTATTCTATTTATAGGCTTAAATCAAAGTAATCATGGTTCAAGAGCTGTGTGGTCTCCTATTAAAAAAAGAAAAAGAGAAGAAAGGAAAGAAAATCGAATGCCCTTTGAATCCAGAGAGTTGTTTCTGTTGCTGTAGCAACCATCCCAAACTTACACAGTTACAGTAGGAATCTTTGTATTATCTTAGAGGTTACACAGCTCAGAACAGGCTTAGCTGGTCAGTCTTGTCAGTGTTTCTTACTCAGTAAAAGTGGATGGAGATGAACCACCATGGAGCTAGAGAAGCTGGGGACTGGCCATCTCTCTATGACATTTCAGGCATGAGTGACCTTGAGTTTCCACGGGGTATTTTGGAAAGAGAGAAGTCAAACTACCTACCTAGTGCTGCAGGGCTCCAGTGCCAGTCTTCGGGTGCAGGCAAGATGAGCGTTGAGTTGCCTTTTTGACTTATCCTCAGAAGCCACACAGAGTCGCTGCTACTACATTCTACCAGTTAGGAGCAGGTCACAGACTTCCCCAAATTAAATAGAAAAGAATTGAACTTGGAAGGAAAAGTATCGGTATTGTAGATGGACAGGCAGAAAAGAGGATAGAGTTGTGGCCATCTTCACAAAGATAGTGTAGACAGCCCATCCTTTAGTTTACAACCAAACTCTGCTCACCTTCCCCAAAGACCCCTAAACACACGGACATAACACACCCACCTGCGCGCGCACACACGCACACACACACACACACACACACACACACACACGCACACACGCACGCACTTCATCCCTCTCAGCACTACTCTGGCTCCTGATGCTCATTGTCTGCAGGAGGCTCAACTGCTGTCCTTAAGTATGTTACTTCAGGCAAATCATCTGAGCACCTTTCCTCTTGGTTTAGATCCCTGTGAACCAATGAGACAGGTTACCTGCCTCTCACATGCTCACCACATACTAGACAAACACAGGCTAACCACAATAGACATTTCCAATGGGGGGAAAAAACAAACAAAACAAAAGGGAAGTGTAGTAGGCTCATAGCAGGCTTTGGTCCATCCTGTTTCTGGTTCTGTGTTTTGGGCTCAAGTTTAACCCTGAGTATTGTTCTCCATGGTTCTTGGCTCTGCCCTCTGGGGTCCTATCCCCTTAGAATAGCCTTTCCTTTGTCATAATGAGTGATCTACGTATAAAACTAAGTAACATTCCAATTTGCTTCCTACCTGGAGGAGTTTCATTGCCCAGATGCCTCTCTTCCTGTGGTATTGCCTTTGATCCTTTTAGCTTCAACCTGGCAATGTTTCTCAAATAGATATTAAAAACTTAGTGCGTTTTCTATGAATCTTACTAGGTTTCCTTCTCATGAACCAAAGCCATAGTCACAGATGTCTTAAGAGAATCCTTTCTGTGCTCCAAGTTCCCTATGATGCTGATGATCGACACACATGTCCTTAGATACTTAGAAGTCCTGTAATATTTGACAGAGAGACTGCATGTTCTGAGCTCCTCTGAGAGCTTTTTATATTTTGTAATAGTCTGTGAGGCCTTCCTGGATTTCAAATGGGTTTTGCAATCTCACCGTAGATTTTTATCTTAAGCTTCAGGATTTTCTGTGTTTGCTATCTGGGACACAGGAATGGATTGAAAGTCCTGCTGCCCAAGAAGCAAGTGTGCTGCCTTATCTGGCCTCGCTAAGGGGAGTTTGGCTTTTTTTTTTAACTGGTGTTCAAAGATGTCACACGTCTGTCTAGATTTAATGAGACAGGAAATAGTCTACACTTTTGATGGGGAATTTATGCTAATAATCACTGTAAAGATCAAATAATCACTGTAACATGATAAAATGCCTTTAAACAGACATCAGTATTTAAATATGTAGTAGTTAACCTGGGAAAGGTATATTTTTATTCTTAAACATTTGTTTTTGTCTAAAACACATTCTGGCTAGCTCCGGGATTGCTTTTGAAAAGCTTACAAGATTCATGGTGACTGAAAGCATTTGTGCTATCGTGACAATTAAGAAAGAACATCATTACAATGTTTAATTTTCTTTGTCTTGAATATTCATTGATTTCAGTTCTTCCTTTGGCTGTTTTGTTGGTATTCTGGAGTCCCAGGCAGCAGAACAGTCTACAGTGTTTTTCTTGGATATTTCTTCTGGTACAGTTAACCTTGCAAATGGAAACGCAACAAACAGTTCTCTCAACCTCTCAGCATTTCAGTTATCCTATAAGCTAAACAAAGATATGTGTAGCAGCAGTGAAGTTTGTCTTAGATTAAGGAGACAGGCAAACCTTCATCAAAACATTCAATGTGGAGGCTGAAGAGAGAGCTTAGTCATCAAAGTGCCCATCACATAAACATGGGGGCATAGATCTATACCCACCATACCCACATAGAAAGTCAGGCATTATGGCACATGCCTATAATCTTAGGTGCTCGGTGACCTGCTGGTTTTGCTGATCAGTGAGTGCTAGGTTCAGCATCACCAGAAGATAAAGTGAAACATGATAGAGGAGAAAATCAGCATCACCTCTGGCCTCCATAAACACATGCACATGAGTGTACATGAATGCATCCACATGTTTATAATGCATATTCGGACACAAAAATATCAAGTTGTCCTTGGTCTGTCGTCCAACCCAGAGCTGGACTGGGATTTCAGGAAGGACAAATGTCCTGGATAAACTGTAACTAACTAGCCCTGTGTGACTTTATTAAGGCCTTTCCTTCATTTTAATATGTTGAAATAAAGGAGATATTGGACTGTCATCAAGAAATAGTTGTTAAATATCTTCTACTTATGCTGGGCGGCGGTGGCCCACACCTTTAATCCCAGCACTTGGGAGGCAAAGCCAGGCGGATCTCAGTGAGTTCAAGGCCAGCCTGGTCTACAGAGCGAGATCCAGGACAGGCACCAAAACTACACAGAGAAACCTTGACTCGAAAAACCAAAATAAATAGATAGATAGATAGATAGATAGATAGATAGATAGATAAGTAAATAAAAATTCTTCTACTTACAATGCCTCCTTATGCAATTTAGTGGTCAAGAAATTTTAATTATGACTCAACTCATAACGAGATTAGCTCATTCTTGAACCATGCAATTTACTTGCACAGACATTTCTTAGACTATTGGCCATGAACTGAGCTCCCCGTTGACTTCCTTCCTCCCTGCGACTGACATGCTCGATCAGGATTCTGCTTGCCAACCTCTTGTACTTTTCTTTCATCTCTTACACTTTCCAGTACTCCACCACACCCACCAAGCAAACACTATCTGAACAGAACTAGGTTAAGTGAATTTTGTGTTAAATGGACAGTTACGATTGTCCTCTTGGAAGGGTGGCTTGATTATAGGGAAGAGCTGTATTCACCTGAGTGTGCAGAGGAGCCAAGAGAAAAGTGCATAAAATCTCCATGTGGTTGAGTATTATGCTAAGGAATGTCAAGCATTTTAAATGTCACTCATGTGGGTTTTTTGTTTTTGTTTTTGTTTTTTTCATATCCTCAATGTTTCCACCTGGAATTGTTTTTTGATATGCATCAGGTTCTGGTGTATGTCTGAGTCATAACCAAGTCAGGTTCTGATCTATGTCTGAGGTCATAATCAAGTCAAGAAAGAAAAGATTTTCTATTAAACAAAACACAAAAGTTCAAGAGTTTATTTTTGTACAGAAAGTGGTTTGATAATTCATGTTTCCATCTGTCATTTCTCTATTTTGTGCTTGAGAAGATTTGAAATGCACATGTACAAACTCCTTCCTTTAAAGTATTGTCTTTGAAAGTATTTCTTAGGTTAGTTCAATGTGACAGTATTTCACACTGTAGTTGTTGATTTTCATAGCCTATTTAAATCCTAACATTTTAGCATTTAGAATAATGGTTCTCAGTCTTTGGATTGTTACCCCCTTGGGGGTCAAATGACCTTTTCACAGGGTCACATATCAGATATCCTGCATATCATGTATTTATGTTACTGTTCATAACAGTAACAAAGTTGCAGTAATGAAGTAGCAACAAAAATTATTGTATGGTTGGGGGTCACCATGACATGAGGGACTGTATTAAAGGATCACAGCATCAGGAAGGTTGAGAACCACTTCTCTGGAGGAAGGGAGAAGTTACTCTTTTTAGAATCAGAGCTTTGGATGCACAATTCTTCTTGTTCAGATTTCTCCATTCTCTTCAATAGGGAAAGCAATGTTACTACCTTTTTTGAATAGTTTTAAGTTCAAAGAATTAAGTCCAGAATTTTTCCTTATTATGTTGATGAATGACTATATATAGATGCCAGGGTTTTGCTATTACTTTGTTGTACTTTTCAGTTATTTTAGAGGTTTACTTCCTTGTCAATCTTTGTCAGATGACCTAATTATAAATCTGATTAGTCATTACTTAGATTTGGGTCAGAAAAATGTACCTTTAGGATTTAGGAATTGTGATAATAGCACTATTACCAGCAGTGATAATTTTTACAGCTTATCACCAAGTGCCTTATCTACTCTCTATAAGATTACAGACACACCAGCATCAACATTTCCAGAAATGAGTAACTTTCCAAGTCGATAACAAAAAGGCAGCATTCTTGAAAGATGGGCTCAGAATTATCAGGTACTAGATGCCCACCAGTAACCACAGTGGTATATTCCAGTGGTCTTCAATGGAGAAGAATATGCTGTTTCCTGCAGTAGACACTTGGGAGTTTACTGTGGGTACCTAGAGATAGAGACCAGGGTAAACATTTTATAGTAGGAGGGCATTCATCCCTAGTAAAGAATTACCCAGGTCTGAAATGAGCTAATATATCAAGGGCAAGAACCTAAGCCAAAGTTTTATTAAAGTCACATTGAAAACCCATAAACAGCAAAATTTAAAGAAGTTCTGTGAATTTAAGAGCCCACTTAAAAGTTATTACATTTGTGTGTGTGTGTGTGTGTGTGTGTGTGTGTGTG
>CABHPP010145310.1:2887-32878 GCA_902168425.1 Peromyscus attwateri
CACCAGATCTCATTACAGATGGTTGTGAGCCACCACGTGGTTGCTGGGAATTGAACTCAGGACCTCTGGAATAACAACCAGTGCTCTTAAACACCGAGCCATCTCTCCAGCCCCCAGCTTTACTTTTCTAAAAAAGGTTTATTTGTTTTATGTGTATAAGTATTTATTTGAATGTATATATATATGTGCCACATGTGTGCCTAGTGTCCAGAGAGGTCAGAAGAGGGCTTCAGATTCCCTGGAATGTGAAGTGAGTGCTGGGAACTGAACCCGGGTCCTCTGCCAGAACAAGTGCTCTTAACAGCTGAGCCATCTCTCTAGGCCAAGTCTAGCTTTTTAAAATTAAAAAATATTTTATTTTTAATTTTTGAGATTATAATATAATCACAACTTTTCTACCTTCCTTCTCCTCCCTCTAAACCTTCCCAAAGACTCTTCACTTTCTTTCAGATTTGTGATCTCTTTTTTTCATTGTTATTGGATGCATGTATGTATGTACATACAACTTATTTACTACATATAACTCACTTGTATGTATGTATGTTTATTTTATGTGTGCGGGTGTTTTGCCTGCATGTGTGTCTGGGCACCATATGCATGCCTGTTGCCTACAGAGGCCAGAAGAGGACATCAGGTCCCCTGGAACTGGAGTTACAGATGTTGTAAGCCACCATGTAGGTGCTGGGAATTGAACCTAGGTCCTGAAAGAGCAGTCAGTGCTCTTAACTACTGAGCCACTTCCCCAGCCATCAAACAGTCTTATAATTAAATGGAATTTGAATCATTTATTAGAATTCTTGCCATAGAGAATATTGCATATGTAGATATACTGGGAATTTATTAGACATTCAAGAAACAAAAGCTTCTAATTTTATGAATGATTCCAGAATATTGAAAAAGAGGGAAAATCCTCCACTCATTTTGAGGGGTGTGTTATGTGTGCGTGTGAATGTGTGTATGCACACATGTGCACATCAGAGGACAAATCTGTGGGGGCAGTTCTTACCTTTACACAGGTTCTATCAATCAGATTAGGCTTATGAAGCGAGTCCCTTTACCCGCTGAGCCAGCTCACTGGCCCTGACGGCGGCAAACTTTATATCCGTTTCCCAGTGAGCTAGTTGTAAATTCCTGGCGACTAGAATCTTCAGGATAGTTCAGCCCCCAGCACAGGGTCACCCGAATGTCCAACCTTCCCCGTGTCTCAGCGCTCTGTCACCCTGTTTCCACGGGTTTCTGTAAACTCTGAGTGTTGCTGAGGACAGGGCACGGGGCACAGGGCACAGTCCTCACAGAAATACAGCGGGTGGGCTTTTGCTTTTTGTCTGAAAATAACACCTGAGGCTGAGAGATTAGTGTGTCACATGCCAGAGCAACTCTGTCTGGAGCTAGTGTATCCCTGGGCTTTTTAATTTAAATTTTTATTTTTCTGAGAATTTTATACCTGAGTACTGTATTTACATCATTTCCAGCCCTCTCTCTGCCCCTCCAACTCTTCCCACATTCCTCCCCAACACTCAATTTCATGATCTCTTCTATAATTATTACACACACACACACACACACACACACACACACACACACACACACACACCCTACTGCATCCATTTAATGCTGCTCGTATGTACATGTGTTTAGGGCTGACTACTGAGCTGGATAACCTACCAGGGAGCTAGTCCCGGAGAAACTAACTGTTCTATCAGCAGCCACCGATCACCTATAGCCCTTCGTCTAGAGATAGGGCCTTTTTAACCCCCCCCCCCACACACACACATTGGCTGATCTCGTGTAGGTCTTGTTTAGGCAACCATGTTGAGATCTCATGGATGCAGCATCCCTGTCATATGTAGAAGATACTGTCTCACAGCAGGCACCCTGGTCCGCTGGTCTCACAACCATCACACTCCATTTCTTGTTATTTTCCCCGAGCCTTAGATGTAGGGGTTACGTTGTAGATGTGCCATTTTGAATTGGGCATCCCGCGGTCACTTATTCTCTTTATTCACTTATTCTCACTTATTCACTTATTCTCGCAATTTTGACCGGTTCTGGATCTCTGTAATAACCTCTATCAGGTGCAAAAGAGGATTCTTTGATGAGGGGAGGAGAGCTGCATTTATCTGTGATCTTTCTACCCTTTTATTTTAGCGAATGGCTTGCAGAGAGAATATCTTAATTTTAGCTGAGTACCTTCGGAAGTGCGATGTAGCAGTGAGTGAGGTCTTGAAATTTTAGGGACACAACACATAGGAGGATTATTCGAATAAATCAGTAAGGATCAGTGCAGCAAAATTTAACGGGCTGCTGCAAGCAGCCGGTCCCGAAACTTTCAGAAGTTGTTTTAGTCAACTCATGGTCGAGGGCTGGAGATCAATTCACAAGTTGCCAGCAGATGGCGCTAGAGCACGTACTGTAATCCAGAGGGTCTGGTCCATAGGAAGCTCATGGTTCTGCCAATCACTTAAGAAAGGAGACCTCAGCAGGTACCTTTAGTGGGGCCAGGTGATCTGACAACCCTCTCCCTCCCACTTCTCCCTCTTAGGCCGCCACCACTAAGGCCCTAGAGGAAGAGGCTGTCATTTCAGAGTGACTTTGAGAAGTTGGGGGACAATGCTTGGAGGCTCACATGGGGTGGTAATCAATTGTTGTACCCTCATTTTTGGCAAATAAATTGTTTTGATAAGATACAAAAACTTGGGAGGTGGAAGCAGGAGGGTCATAAATTCAAGGTTATTTTCAGCTACGGAGTGAGTTCAAGGCCAGCCTGGGCTACAATTTGGATCATTGGCTCTGCTGCATACTGGCCCGGCTGCGTCACTTCTGGCCACCAGCGGGACCTGTCCCCTTTGGAAGTCCTCCAGCCTTGTGGCCTCCAATAGCATGTAGCTCCTGCTCTCTGGGCAGTCTCCCATCTATTAACAGATCCCTTGGGATTTAGGGAAGAGAAAGTTAAATGGAGCCCCAACCCCCAGCGCTGCATTTGGCAGGAGAAAGGCTGGCAGGAGCAAGGTTGGAATACATGGACTAATTGCACAGAGGGATTTCCATTTGTCCTGATGCCAGCACCAAAGTCACAGCCACCGCTCCAGGAGCGCTTAAGAAAATCCATGCTCTCCTCGACTGGGGAGCAAATCTGAAGGCTTGTTCCCCAAAGCCACTGCTCAGTTGTACACATTTATTCCAAGGAGTGTACTAGTCAGTTTCCTACCACCATAATAAAATACCTGAGGGAGTTAATTTATGAAGAAAAAAGGTCTGTTTTGGCTCATGGTTCCAGTCCAAGGTCGAGTCTGTTGCTTTGGGCCTCTGAGGAGAGCTGGGGAGTGGAGCAAACTGTTCACCTTGTAAGCCAGGAAGCAGAGCAAGACAGGGAGGGGTCAGAGTCTCACAGTCCCCCTTCTGGGACATACACTTAATGACTTAAGGACCTCCCAGGAGATCCAGGTGCCTCCTAATGAGCCTTTAAGTCTTGGAGCTTTGGGGGACACTACCCACATTCAGGAGAAGAGCTAATTGTGAAGGACATCTTAGTGTCCCTGGACGTGACAGAGAACAAGCCCCGAAGGGACCCAAGTGAGAGATGCTAAGGGTGGGGCCGTTTCCAAGGTGGGGCAGGTGATCTCAGTTTGCGATCACGATCACGGCAGATGGTTAACTGGGGGAGAGTGTGTTGGGAGGGTCTGAATGAGGCAGGACTGAAGAAGCCACCCGTGGCCAGCCTCCCTTCTGCCCTGGGGCTGATTCGGACATGTTGTCGATTCACTAAGTGTCATGGTGATAGCTCAGTGGAAGGTGACCCACTTCTGGAGGGACATGAACTAGCCTGTGAGCGACTAGGTCACTCTATAAACACATGCACTCCTGTTTCCTTAACAAAAAACATTTTTTAAAAATTTAATGTTTGAGCATTCCAGTCACAAATACAAAGAATTTTGACCATACATACCCCTGTCCTCCAACTCCCCCAAGCCCCCTAACCCATCCCTTCCTCAACTTCAAAGTTGCATCTATTTTCTGTCACTGAAGTGGGGTGCCACCCTTCCAGTATAGTGAGCGCTGCCGTATGACTTCTGTATCTGGTGCTGCCTCATTCCCATCCTGCCTCACTGCTCTCCATCTCTGTGAACTGGAATCTCTCTCAGTCTGGAGAACCTCCCCCAGAACAGGAGAGACTCGCTGGAGCTGAGTGGGGAAAGCGCTGAGGGACTTTATAGAAACTCAGCCCCACGACTCTGACATCTGCTTCCCGAGCTGGGGTGGATGAGGAGCTTCAGAAGATTCTAGAGAGCAGAACTGGTCCCACCTGGGGAAATGACGCTAGATAAATCAGCAGCAGCTGGTCAGGAAATTGTGTCGAGGGCTATAGAGTCTTGGGAAGCCATGGGATGCTAATGACTTCATTCAGTTCCGTTGCTGTCTGCAAATATATGATGTGAATTTTAATTGTAAACTTCTCACATCGCGATATCCGTGGATGCCGTGCACACCCAACGGAGATGAGAGAGTTTAAGAGATTTGTTCAGTCAGAATGGGTATGATCCCAAGTCTCAAGTGGGCCATGGAACTTAAGTTCATTTCACTTGGAGTGAGCATGATCTTTGTAAAACATATCTGATCCGGCTTCCCATTGTGAATCTCTCTCTCTCTCTCTCTCTCTCTCTCTCTCTCTCTCTCTCTCTCTCTCTCTCTGTGTATAAACCTGACAATGGATATGTGTGGATGCCAGAGGTTGGACATTGGGTTGCGTATTAATTACTTTTCTATTGTTTTGATAAAACACCCTGACCGAGACAACTGATAGAAGAAAGAGTTTATTTGGACTTATGGACCCAGAGGTGAGAGTTCATACATGGCAGGGAATCATGGCAATAGGTGGCAGTCAAGGTGGGAGGAAGAGCTGAGAGCTCAAATCTTGAACCTGCAAGCAGGAAGCAGAAAGAGAGATGGGGACTGGTGTGAGTCTTTTAGCTCTCAAAGCTCACCTCCTGGGCAGTTTCTCCAGCAAGGTCACACCTCCTAAGACTCCCCAGACAGCACTACCTACCACCCGCGGACTAACCCTTCAACTGCCCAAGACCGTGGGAGAAATCTCCCAGTCAAGCCTTCACAGGCTGACTTCCTCAGCTGCCTCTCCGTCTTAGTTTTTGAGACGGTGTCTAGCTGTTCAGCTCACGTCATCTGCTTGTCTCTGCCCCACCCGCCCCAGCTGCCAGGTGCTGGGGGCTACAGTCACACATGCTGCAGTGCTTGGCTTTTTATATGCCTGCTGGGGATCCGAACTCAGGTCCTCACGCTTGCACAGCATGTACTTTACCCACCGAGGTATCTCCCAAGCCTGATTTAAAATTTTAAAACAATGTGTCCGGTGTGGCAGCCCAGGCCGGTGATTGCAGAACTCCAGAGGAGCAGGCATGAACAGGCCTGGGCTCCACAAGACCTTGCTGTTAAGAAGGATATGTGGCGTAGAACATGGTGGACGTGGTAGCAGCAACCAGGGGCCAAGTCAAAGCGAGGCTTTGTTTGTTCATTTGATCTCTCGTGGGAGCCCTTACAAATAATAGTGAGCCCTTACAAATAATAGTGAGCCCTTACAAATAATAGTGAGCCCTGAGTTCTTTTGAGTCAGCAGTCACCCTGAGTCTGGCAAAACACTGTCCTCTTGTCTAAATGATGCACACAAATGCTTTATGTAAAATCTCCATGCTCAGGTGGCCCATCTCTGGCTAAGCATTTCTTAATACGAACCACTAAACATCTCACGTTCCTTGGTGTGAATGGAGATGTTGAGAGAAGGCTTTGTTTGTGGTTTAAGGTAGGGAGAGACGAATTCTCAATATCTTACTGTTTTTATGGATTCCCTTCCCACCCAGAGATGTGCAGAAAAATCTGGAGTGGGGAGAGGAACCAGGATGGCTCCTGTGTTTACTGATTTCAATGCAGCATGTACATTTCTTTGCCGCTTCTTGAGAAAGACCTCGTAGAGGAATTTGGTCAGGCACATTGGCCAGTTCATAGCATATGTATTGCAGTGTGTGCCGTGCCTGTATCTGTGGAAATGGGTCCTGGGGTAGGTAGTTTTTAGAATAGTTGTATTTTCCTACCAATACTGACGAGATGGACTTCCTTGCTATAGTATCTAGAAATTTCTAAGTGACAATGTTCTACAAATGTAGCTTTCTTATTTGTGCTAGCTCCTGACTGCAATGACATGTTTGCTGATGAGCTGTTTTCTGTGAGCATGCAATTTTCTATTTTCCTCACCACTGTCCTGTGCAAATACTTAACTTGAAAACTGCGTGAAAGGAAGGATGATGGATTCACATACCCCCTCCCATCCTCCTGTTCTGGGATCTCTTCCTCTGGGAATGTATGCAAACTTCTAGCCCTTTCTTATATAGCAAGGAGAAGAAAAAAAAAACAAACCAAAGCACAACGCCACCAAAGTCAAACTTGGGGTGTAACCGGCCCCCAGACCTTAGCACAACTGATGCCATGTTAGAGGCACCACCACTCTGACCTTTAAACCCAGCATGCAGGCCTCCAAACCTGCCAAAACAGAAACAAAAATCCGATTCATCAAAGACCTGGTCTGTAGTTCCAGGAAAGTTCCTGAATGTACTAACCTCAATTTCTGGCTTCTGTAGTTCTGCTTCTTGCTAACTGAAGTGTGACAACCAGAACATGTTTTTTGTGCATAAAAGACAAAAGGCTGCAAGGCTCAGAGCAGCATGATTTGGGCAAGTTCCCCAGGTAGCCACCAGCTTGCATTAAAGGTGTTCTTTTTGACTTTAAGTGTGTCCATGTAGTTAGTGGTCTCTGGTGGGCTTGATGATTATTGGGCTCACTTACAGAGCACAGGCGGGGTTTCTTGCAGGAGTGTCGGTGACCCTGAAGCAGCCTTACCTCTGGAGAGTCTCGTCCTAGCATGGGTGACTTCCCTATGGCTGCATGGATGGAGGCCTCCTTTGCTAACCCTTCCTAGTCTGTATACTCTAGCACCTCCAGAGACCAGGAGACCATGGGCAATCAAGACAGAATTTTATACAGCTAGCTGGGAAATGCAGGAGGGAGTGGCTGAGATCAGGTGAGGGCCAGTGCCCCTCCCCACACCCCTCCTTCGATGAGGGAACAGCACAGCCAACAGGCTGGATCTTGAGGGTCCTTTTTAAGAATTCATAGCTGCTCTAATAACAATAATGGCTGCTATGCCCTGAGGCTATTGCCTCACAAACCTCCCCACGGGAAAAGGCCTGTGCTCAGAAATCCAGCCACCATTTTCTTCTTCCATTCAGCTTTGAACCTTCTTACGGTAATTCAGTGCCATTTCCGTCAAGGTCAGTGCCATTTCTGTCAAGGTCAGCTGGGTTACTTTAAAGTCCCTATGTGTTATCTTGTAAGTCAGGCAGATTTGGACTCTAGGGCAAGTCTCTCTGAGGTAGGGAAGGGTTGGATAGTGGTGGCCCACAATGCACGATTAATGCACCTCTCCTGCATAGACCATTTTGTTAGAGCAGGATTTTGGGTGGGATGCTGTAAGCACACCTTGTAAAGCTTGAGCCAGAACAAGGTGAACACTCTAGTGTCTTCAGACTCTTTAAGTTGATGAAGATTCCGTTCTGTTTTTCTGTAGGGGTTGGGTCCTTTGCAGGCAGGCTTTGCCCTCAGATGAGCTCCTAAGCACTGCAATGCTCAAGGCTCCTGCCAACCTTTGGAGCCAGCCTTCTTGGTGGATGGTTCATGATCATGCATACCAGGCATTCATGAGAAATAAATATTACCAAACCACAGCTTTAAAGAAGGGGGTTTGGGAGGTGCTGACATTTGTGTTTTTGTACGATTGATACTGGCTGGAATGTTGTAGTTTGCAGATTTTCTGCTCAATTTAACCCACAGCTCTTTGATTAAATCTATATTTTCTTATAAAATTGTGACCTGGGCCTGGAGAGATGCCTGGGTTCAGTTCCTAGCACTCACATGGTGGTTCACAACTATCTGTACATGCGGTTGCAGGGAACCTCCCTTGACCTTTGCAGGCTCCTGCACACACATGGTGCACATAAACCCACTCAGGCACATACACATAAAATAAATAAGTATTTTTTAGAAAGGAAAAGAAGATTGTGACCCGTCTAAAGGATTTCCTGCCTCACATTTAATTTTTATTTGTTTGTTTATTTATTTGTGAGACAGGGTCTCACAATAGCCCTGGTTGTCCCAGAACCCCTATACTGACTGTGCTGTTCTTGATCTCACACAGTTCTCCTGCCTCTGCCTCTTGAGTGTGAGATAACATGTGTGCACCACTGTGTCTGTCCTGATCCACTTTTGAGTGGTGTGGAGGACAGGAGGCCTGCTCTCATAGTTTTGTTTTTATTAGACTCACTTCTTAGACTGCCCTAACTCTTGCTAGTTTTTTTTTAAACTTTCTTTTTATTTATTCTTTGTGCCTTTCACATCATGCATCTCCATCCCATTCTTTGCCCCTCACTTCCTATCCACCCTCTGCCCTTGCAACCTCCCCTCCCAAAATAAAGTAAAATAAAAGTTAAAGAAAGAAAAAGAAGGAAAAAAATGAAAAGGAAAAATTCATCTCATCATAGAAGCTGCGGTGTGACACAGTGAGTCACGCAGTAAACCCTTTTATCCATAAATCTTTACCTGCAAGTGTTCATTGCAAAGAGTCCTTTGTCTGGTTTGAGGCCTCTGGTTTCTGCTACACCATCGATGCTAAGCTCTCACTGGGGCTTCTCTTGGATATCCTGCTGTTGCCCTGTGTTGTGGAAATTCTGCAACTTTGGGTCTGCAGGTCAGGCCCCTTTATGTGCTCCAGCAGATCACAGATGGGGTGGATGTAGGGGTGGGCCAATTCATAACCCTGGTTCTGGGCCTGGGTAGTTGCAGGGTTGGTCAACCCGCCAGCTTTCCCTTGTCCTCACCACTTGGGTGAGCTCTCCTGCATTGCCCTGGTTAGTTCACCGTTGAAGCGATGAGCAAGGGCAGGGCCAGTTCTCCCGCTTTCATGCTCTCAGGACTGGTTCTCCCACACCTACACCTTCAGGGCCAGTTCTACTGTGTTGCCCAGGTGTGGTACAGGGGCCACTCTCCCGAGTGCTGCAGCTGATGAGAGGGGCAGGGCCAGCTCTCCCACCTGCCTCAGGTGTTGATGGGCAGGGGTGGGGGTGGGGGTCTCTTCCCTGTCCATGCGGCCACATGACAGATGAGTGATGGGGACAACTCTCCCATGCTCACAACTTTGGGGCTGGGTCACCCTCACCTCCACCAACAAGATTGGTTCTATTATGCTGCCCAGGTGAGGTGCAGGGCCTGCTCTCCCGAGTGTTGCAGCTTGTGGGGACAGGGGCAACTCTCCTGCTCTTATGGCCTCAGGGCCAGCTCTCCTACCTGCCTCAGGTGTTGATGGGCTGGGGGGGGGGGCATTTCTCCCCCACCCATGCCACTATACGACAGATGGGTAATGGGGACAACTCTCCCATGCTCACAACTTTAGGGCTGGCTCACCCACACCTCCACCAACCAGATTGGCTCTATTGTGCTGCCCAGGTGAGGTACAGGGCCTGCTCCCTTGCTAACTCTTACTCTTACCTTAAAATTTCCAGATAGCATTTTTTTTTTGGTGTAGGACAGGGCCTTATGTAGCCCAAGCTGGCCCTGCACTTACTAGATCACTGAGAATAACCTCAAACTTCTGATCTTCCTGTCTCCACCCCTCTATGCTGGGGTTACAGGAGTATGCCACCACGTTAGGTTTACATGGTATTGGGATGGAACCCAGGGCTTTGTGCATGCTAGACAAGCCCTCTACCAAGTGAGCCACATTTCCAGCCCCTACTATGACACATTTAAAGACATAAGACTTTTTAACTTGAAAACAATTTAAGTAAATATTTTATGTCATATACTAATTGTATAAAATAATGGGTTTCTTTGAGGCCAGCCTGGTCTACAGAGCGAGATCCAGGACAGGCACCAAAACTACACAGAGAAACTCTGTCTTGAAACAACAACAACAATAAAAGTGTTTCATTGTGATAAGCCTGGGTATAATGGACTTTGATTGTGTTCCCTCCTCACTAGCCTCTCTTATGCCCCTCCTGTTGTTGTTCTTTCTCTTCCCAAATAGTCTCCATTCTAATTTCTTGTCTTTTTTTTAAAAGCCCAGATTTTGTATTCAAAGCAGGTGACATTTGTCCTTCTGAGGCTCATTTTGTTTAACCAGGTAATATCTGGCTCCCTTCATTGTCCTATAAGCCACAAGATTTTATTCTTCTTAGTGTCCCAATAATACTCTGTTGCTAGTTGTTTTTTTATTCTTAGCTCTTTTGAGGGCCTGCCACCCAGCTCCCAAATAAATCACATGTGGAGGCTTATTCTTTATTATAAATGTCTGGCTTTAGCTTGGCTTGTTTCTAGCTAGCTTTCATTAACTTAAATTGTCCTGTCTATCTTTTGCCTCTGGGCCTTTATCTTTTTCTATTCCTGTATATCTTTCTTTGTTTCTTACTGCATGGCTTGCTGGGTTGCTGGCCCCTGGTGTCCTCCTCCTTCTCTGGCTACTTCTTTCTTCCAGATTTCTCCTACATATTCTCTCTGCCTGCCAGCTCCACCTATCATTTTTCCTGCCTTGCTATTGGCCATTCAGTTCTTTATTAGACCATCAGGTGTTTTAGACAGGCACAGTAACACAGCTTCACAGAATTAAACAAATGCAACATGAACAAAAGTACACACCTTAAAATAATATTCTACAACAATACTCCATTGTGTATGTATGCCACATTTTTTTTTTATCTATTCATCCACGGGCAGGCATGTAGGCTGATCCTATAAGGTGGGTGTTGTGAACCATGCTGCAATATACATGAGCATGCAGACTCCCTATTGTATGCTATTTGGATTCTTATGGTTCTGTGGGAAAGTGGTATAACTGAATCCTATGACACCTTCTGTTGTTAGGGTTTTGAGGAACCTCCATGCTGATTCCTAAGGTACCTCCATTCTCTTATGCTTCTACCAGCAGTGATTAAGGAGTCCTTTCCCATTAGCGTTTTATGCTTATGTTTTCTGATGGGGTGAGATGGACTATCAGTGTAGTTTTAAATTTGCATTTCCCTGATGGCTAAAGATATTGAACATGTTTCTGTCTTTTTAATAGCCATTTCCACTTCTCCCTTTGAGAAGTGCCAGTTACCCCGCTCTCATTGGCTCTCAGGATGAACTTGGTTTGTTACTGGGACCTTATGAAGAAGGGATAGATGTTAGTTCATCCACCACCCCCAGGAAAAAAATGCTCAAAACTATATTTCATTGCTTACTTGAAAGTTTCTGAGAGATTAGATCTTAAGTGTCTTTATCCCTCAATACACAAACACATGTACGCATTCACACGTACACACACACTCACTAATTACTGTGTGTGGTGACAGCTGTGTTCATTAGTTTGGCTGTGGCAGTTATCACATAATGTGTATCAGATCCTAATGTTGAATATCTTGTTGTTGTTTTTTGAGACAAGGTCTTACAGTGTGGCCCTGATTCACTTGAAATTTGCGATGTAGACTAGGCTGGCCTTGAACTCACAGAGGTTCATCTGCCTCTGCCTCTCAAGTGCTGGGAAAAAGGGCTTTTCTCACTATGTTGGCATACATTTATTTATAGTGTGTGTGTGTGTGTGTGTGTGTGTGTTCAGATTCCATGAGAAAAACACATACTCTTGTCTTTCTGAGCTGGGTGTGGTGGTTTGAATGAGTTTGACCCCCAAAGGCTCATATATTTGAATGCTTGGTTTCTCATTGGTGAATTGTTTGTGATAGATTAGGAGATGTGACCTTGTTGGAGAAGGTGTGCCATTGTCAGGGTGGGCTTTGAGGTTTCAAGTGCCCACACTAGGCCAAATGTTTCTCTCTTTTTTTCTGCCTGAATCAGAATGTAAAGCTCTTAGCTACTTCTCCAGTGCCATTCCTGCTATGATGATCATGGACTAACCCTCTGAAACTACAAGCAAGCCGACAAATAAATGCTTCCTTTTATTTATTTATTTATTTATTTATTTATTTATTTATTTATTTATTTTTGGTTTTTCAAGACAGGGTTTCTCTGTGTAGCTTTGCGCCTTTCCTGGAACTCGCTTGGGAGACCAGGCTGGCCTCGAACTCACAGAGATCCGCCTGCCTCTGCCTCCCGAGTGCTGGGATTAAAGGCGTGCGCCACCAACGCCCGGCTCAATGCTTCCTTTTATAAGAGTTGTCTTGGTCATGGCGTTTCTTCACAGCAATAGAACACTAAGACACCAGGCTTGTTTCATTTAACATGATGGTCTCCAGTTCCATCCATTTTCCTGCAAATGGCAGGATTTTGTTTTTATGACCAAACAAATCCATTGCGTGTATATATGGATAACATTGAGTTTATCCATTTGTCCACTGATGAACATTTGGCTGTTTCTGCCTTCTGACCACTGACGACACAAGAGGACCATGTGACAACTTTTAGGATGGGTGGATAATCTTTGGAAGCATCCTTGCACAGCACGCAGGGAGGGACAGTGTCGATTCTTAGCAGATCTGTGGGAGTAGGAGGAGAAGAAAGTCCAGTTAATTGGTAAGCCCCAGAATGGCTTTGCTTTATCACTCCTTTACTGCCCTTGATTCTTAAGATTAATTAGACAAGGCTTAATTCACACTAATTGGCAATATTTCTCAGCTCTACCTTGACTCACAGTTACCATTACCAACCCTGAGCAGAGCAGCAGAGCCGTAGACTTTCCTTTCATTTGTATACTTGCCTTTTATGAAACATTTGTCTTTATTTTGATAGATTCTTGTCCAAGTCAACTTTCCTCAAGCAATCCACATTGAATTTCTACAAATCAACCACATTTCCTGTCACTTAGGGAGATGGAGAGTCAAAGACAGAGGACGCCCTTAGGCTTCAGTTTCAATTTCTCTAGCAGTGATCCTTTCTCAGTGGTGCTACATTCCAAGGCTGGCCTACAGAGACCTTTTTCTTGATGAAAAATAGGAGCTGACCTATTTTCCCCTATTAAATTTTGATATGTTCTTTTCATTAATTTAAAATACCTGCACTCAGTGCTTTTGAGATTTTCTCTCTCTCTTTTTGATCCAATAGAAAAATGTGCTGTGGTGAGAAACAGTCAAACAGACTGTATATGCCAAGACTCAGTGGTAGGTTGTTTGGAGCAATATATGTCATTTGATTCTAATGAAACTCTCACTGTGCATTTGTTAGAACATCACTGTAATTTTTAGAGACCATGAGGAAGCTGAGGTGGGGATTATAGAGTCACTTGTCCCAGAGAGAATTCCCTGAGTCTTCCTCATCCTCCACATCTTGGAGATTTAAGTTTGTACTGTGGGTCTCAGGGAATACACAAATTCCAGTGAGGAGCCTTCATTGTAGGAGGAGGTGGAGAGGCCACAAACCCCAGGGTGATTTTCTTTGCTGATGGTGATTTAGTTTGCTATCAAGAAGTTCCTAATATGGCTTTAGACATAATGTCCTACGTTGAAATCCAGCTGAGACCTAAGTCATAATGGTTTTCTCTCTCCTTTTAGCCTCAGGTTCCAGTTTCTAGTTTTGTGACAAATGACAGGAGGATAATGAAGGAAACAGGTACCCTTGGAGTGGTAAAAATGTTGAATGGGGACATAATGAGGTGAAGTCACTTGTTTTGGATCAAATATTCCTGCCATCCCTCATAGTTTGAATATGAACTCTGCGTGCTTGAACACTATTTTTGGAGGTTGTGGAAGGGGTGAGCAATGGGGTGCACAGGCCGTAAGTCTGTCAGCTCTTCCTCACTTCCTGTCCTTCCTGTTATGTAGGGATGAGATGTGAGCCACCAGTTGCCTCACAAACCCACCATAGAACTGAACATCACCATGCCTTCCCTGCCACGAGGCAACATCCCCTCAAATGATGAGACAAAATACACCTCCCTTCACTTAAGATGTTTCCTTTTTTAAAAATTTATTTTATGTGTATGGGTGTGTGCTGGATAGTTTTATGTCAACTTGACACAAGTTAAAGTCATCTGAGAGGAGGGATCCCCAATCAAGAAATGCCTCTGTAAGATCAGGCTGTAGGCAAGCCGGTAGGGCATTTTCTTAATCAGTTACTGATGGGGAGAGCCCAGCCAACTGTGGCAGTGTCACCCCTGAGCTGGTGGTCCTGGGTTCTGGAAGAAAGCAGGCTGACATGATGTCCCAAGGAGACCTGCTCTTTTCTGAGGGGAGACAGAGAAGGGGTGGATCTGGGGAAGAAGAGAGGTGAAGGGGAGAGACTGGGGGAGGGGACAGAGGGGAGAGAGGGCAAACTGAGGTCAAGATGTAATCTATGGGAGAAGAATTAAGAAAAGACTTACTGGAAAATTGTGGGGATATATTGTGTCCCCCAATATATTGTGTACCCTAATAAAACTTATCTGGGGTCAGAGAACAGAACATCCACTAGATTAGACATAGAGCCAGATGGTGGTGGCACATACCCTTAACCCTAGCTTTCTAGAGGCAGAGATCCACCTAGATCTCTGTGAGTTCAAGGCTACACTGGGAACAGATCCAGGCATGGTGGCACACATCTTTAATCCCAGGACTTGAGTTTTCATGTCTTGCTTGGGAAAGAAATATGCCTTTAATCCTAGGAAGTGATGGCAGGAAGCAGAAAGGTATCTAAGGCGTGAGGACCAGGAACTAGAGGCTTTTAAGCTTTTTAGGCTTTTTAGCAGCAGTGCAGTTGAGATCCATTTGGGGTGAGGACTCAGAGGCTTTCAGTCTGAGTAAACAAGATCAGCTGAGGAGTTGGTGAGACAAGGTTGGCTGTAGCTTGTTCTGTCTCTCTGATCTTTCAGAATTTACCCCAATATCTGGCTCTGGATTTTTTTTTTTATTAATAAGACCATTTAGCAATTTGTCTAGAGAAAATAAACAGTCCCCCCCCCAAAAAAAGAAAGAAGGCTGAGTAAGCCGTGGGGAGCAAGCCAGTAAGCAGCACTCTTCCATGGCCTCTGCAAGAGCTCCTGCTTCCAGGTTCCTGCCCTGCTTGAGTTCCTGTCCTGACGTCCTTCAGTGATGAACAGTGCTGTGGAAGTTTAAGCCAAATATGCCATTTCCTCTCCAAATTGTGTTGGTTATGGTGTTTTATCACAGCAGTAGAAACCCTAACTAAGACAAGTTGGTACCAGGAGTGGGGTATTGCTGTGACAGACCTACGCATGTTTTTGGGAAGATTGTGGAAGGATTTTGGAACTTTGGTCAAGAAAAACCATTGAGTGTTCAATGCTTGGTGAGCTGTCTTCTAGGAGCTTGGAAGATAAGAGGGCAATGCAGAAGATGGAGGTCTGGCTTGTGAAGTTTCAGAGGGAAGTTTAAAGACACTATTGGGGTCATTGGTTATTTTGAATTAAGATTATGTTGTTCTGGTTAGCTGGGGCTGAAGAATCAGCTGTGATTAAAAAGATATCAGAACTACTAAAGTAAAACCTTTGCTTTGCTGGATACTCACTGCTGGTTGGCTGGAGCTGAGAAAGAAGAGACCAGCATCACTGAGATGAAATCTTCTGGGAAGTGTTTCCTGAGAATTAGCACACAGAATCTGTGTTCCAGAGGTGGCCAAGATTGTACCTCATGCTGACAGCCAAACTAGGTAGTGTAAGACTCACCCAGGTGGTACTGGTTTTGAAGGGATGAAGGAGTCATGGAGAGCAGTTGAAGCTTGGCACTGTGAGAGGCCAGGAAAGGCCATTGGTGAAGGTGCAGCCTTAGTGGCAGTTGAAGGTCCAGGACTGAAGGGGTCATACAGTAAAGCTGAGGCTTGGGCACCATGAAGAGAGCCTATGAGAAATTATTGGTGAAAGTGCAGCCCGGCTGCAGCAGAAGACCCCAGCATTTTGGAGATGCCAGTACCATGGGATGACCACCAAGAACAGCAGTGGTGGAGAGGAGCCAGCCAGAGCCTAGAAGACAAGCTGTGTGTGCTGCAGAGGATGTAGCCAGAGAAATGACCTAAGCCCCTTGAAGAAACCCAGAAGATTGTGAGTGAATTCCAGATATTGGATGTTGGGTTATTTACACTTTTGGAGTTTGGTTTTGCTTTGATTTATGACTGTGACCTGGTTCTTCCCTCTAGAAGTAAGAAAGTATTTAATTTATTTTCAATTTTACAGAAGCCCACAGTTGACTTTAAGTTTTAGAAGATGTTGGATTTTAGGAGATTGGCTATTTTAAAGAGATTGAACTTTTAGTATGTTTGAATGTATAAAGACTGTGGAATATTTAAAGTAATTTATATTTTTAGTGTAAGATCTTGGGGATGAATGAAAAAAGAAAGGTTGTGATTTAACGGTGATGTGTTTGTGTGTCAAGTTGAGGAGAGGAGGTCAACTGTGTTAGATAGTTTTATGTCAACTTGACACAAGCTAAAGTCATCTGAGAGGAGGGAGCCTCAATTAAGAACATGCCTCCATAAGACTGATCTGTAGTCAAGCTTGTAGGACATTTTCCTAATTAGTGACTGATGGGGAAGGGCCCAGCCCATTGTGGGTGGTGCCATCCCTGGGCTGGTGGTCCTGGGTTCTTTAAGAAAATAGGCTGAGCAAGTCAGTAAGCAGCATGGCCTCTGCATTAGCTCCTGCCTCTAGGTTGGAGCCTTATTTGAGTTCCTGTCCTGACTTCCTTCCATGATAAACAGCAATGCTGAAGTGTAAGCCAAATAAACCCTTTCCTCTCCAACTTGCTTTTTGGTCACAGTGTTTCCTTGCAGCAATAGAAACCCTAACTAAGATGGTTGGTTTGCCTGCATGTATTTCTATGCACCATGTTCATGCCTGGTGCCAGTGGAGGCCAGAAGAGGGCATCAGCTCTGCTGGAACTGGAGTTACAGCCAGTTGTGAGCCTTCATGTGGATGCTGGGAATCAAACTCAGGTCCTCTGGATAAGGAGCTGGTGCTTTTAACTGCAGAGCCATCTCTCTAGCCCTGAAGTTGCTTTTTGTCAGATGAGAAATAACAAACATACCATCTTTTGGGTATGTATCATACCCCTTCTCATTCCCTCCTTCTCTGTATTTGGCTCTAATGTGTAGCCATGGAGAGAGTCAATGACTGATTTAGAATCTGATACCCTAGGCTGGGCTCTCCCACTGTTGCAACATTTTGAGCAAGTCATTTGACTTACTATCAATTTGCTTATCTGTAAAATTATAACAAAATTTCCTGGTTGTCATGAGGATTGACGTTACAGATAGAATGTTTAGTTCGGTCCTAGTAAAAGGTACTTATTTCAGTGTTGTTGAATACTCCTTGAGGCACAAAACACACACGATGATCCTCTAATTGAGTGTTTATGTCACCAGATATCATGGAGCCCACAGGAATGCATTTGGACTTGTCTTCCAGGGCAACATAATAGAGATAAATGGGGCAGTCTCAAGTTCAAATGGGAAATCTGCTTGCTGTAAGGATGCCAGACACTCTGAGGCAGGCAGCATAGAATGGACTGGAATTGGCTGCTGAGAAATGAGATTCTAAGACAAGAACAGCTGTTCAGTAGCTTGAAGACCACATCTACAGTTGACAATAATTATTGCCCGTTGCATTGGAGACTAGCAAGAGTTTACCTTCTTTAAAATTTGGGTATGTGCCCAGCAGACATGTCTGGGATTCTCATAACCAGCCATGCACGATACTGACACTGGAGAGCAGAGCCCTCAGTGTTCATGGTCTAAATAGGAAAGATGGCAAGAACTATTGGACAGTGTGTGTTGGCTATTGTTATTATTATTATTATTATTACTATTTGTCAATTTGACATAAACCTAAGATGCCTGGGCAAAGGGAACCTCAACTGAGGAGTTGCCTCCATCAGATTGGTCTATGGGTATGTCTGTGACATATTTTCTTAGCTTCTAATTGATGTAGGAGACTGTCTCCACTGTGGGTGATGCCATATCTGGGCAGGTGGTCCTGGTAATTACTGAGCCATCTCCACCCTTGATCTCTCTTTATAAATTTGTATTATCTTTTTATAAGAGTATTTAATGGCCATTTGTAGTTATCTTTAAAAGAGTTTTTTATTTTATTTTTATCACACATATGTGTATCTGTGTGTGGGTATGAGGGGGGACCTGGAGGCCAGAGAGAATATTAGTTCCTATTGGATCCTCTGCAGCTGGAGTTACAGGCAATTGCGAGCTACCAGATACGGGTGCTGGGAACTGAACTTGGGTTTTCTGACAGAGCAGTACAGGCTCTTTATGGCTGAGCCATCTCTCCAGCCATGATCTCTCTCTTTTGTATGAGTAGAGTGGCTGCAAATTTTTAGAACATTTTCCTGTCTGTCACCTCATGGACTCTTGGCACTCAGCTTTCCAGCTCTAAGGGAGGCTGAACTCTGGATGAAGATGCTGCTGATGGGGTCCATGAGAAAGGATGAGTAGATGTGAGGCCAGCTGTTACTTGTTCAACCTTTTGCCTTCCTAGAAGTGGGCCATTTAGTGAAAGGCAGTTACTGAGTCCTTCTTTTGCCTTGGTGCTTAAAGCTGGGTCCTTTCTGCACATTCCCAAGAACCCAGTCAGCACTGGTTTTCATTCCCACAGCAACTCTTCCTTTCTTCCATCTTGAATTACTAGTATTTGGGAACAATTTCTGCACTTGTCACTATCCAGCAATGTCCTTCCTTGGTAGACATGCTGTAATGGTGGTGGCTCCTTACTGTTGTTTTGTTCATTATTAGTTTTTACAGTTAGCATATAAAGTAATGGGTTTGTGATGACATGTTCATATGTGTGTGATTATACTTTGGTCTACTTCATCCCTCTGTTCAGCTGCCCCTCTTTTTACCCCCCCCCCCCATACCCCACCTGCCTTGCTGGTCTTCTTCCTCCTCCCCAGATCATCTCCCCACCACCTTCTGCTTGTTTTTATGTCATATTTTAATCTCCTTTTGTCTGTTTGTTTTATGAGTTCGGTTTACTTTACCTTTTTTCATCTCAAGCCCCTGCAATGATTGTCTTTACTTCCTTAGACATCTCTTCTTATTAGTACTCTGCAGGCTTTGTCTTAGTTACTTTTCTATTGCTGTGATAAAACACCACTATCAAGGCAACTTATGAAGGGAAACATTTAATTTAGGGCTCACAGTTCCAGAGGGTTAGAGTCCGAGACTATCATGGTAGGAGACATGGCAGGAGGCAGGTGTGGTGCTGGAGCAGTAGATGAGAGCTTATATCTTGAGACACAACCATGAAGCAGAGAGAGAGAGGGAGAGGGGGAGAGGGGGGGGAGGGGGAGGGGGGAGAGAGAGAGTGTTTTAGGTAAGTCTTTTGAAACATTACTGCCTGCCTCTAGTGACACACTTCCTCCAACAAGGCCACACCTCCTAATCCTTCCCTAATAATTCCACCAAGTGGGGACTAGGTGGAATTCAAATGTAAGAGCCTATGGAGACTATTCTCATTCTAATTATCACAGGCTTCAAGTAGCAACAACAACAACAACAACAACAACAACAAAGCAGTAGCAATAGCAGCAGCAGCAGCAACAACAAAACAAACACTCAAGCTGTTTTAGCAAACCCAATCTGTGGGAGAACCCATGAGCAGGGATGTGGTTTAATGACAGGACCATAGTACCCTCAGAGTTGCTGCTAGTCATTTGTGTCTCTTGTTTCCTTCCTGTAGGGCTAAGCTGCCTCCTGGGTCTTCACTCGAAATTCCCAGGGTAGAAGATTTTGTGATCCGGTTTGTGATCAGGCATGGGGGCAGTGGGGGTCATTCTGCTGAAACATGGCTGTTGCCACTGGAAGCCCAAGGATAGCAGGGAGGAGTGAGTCTTCAGGGAAGGTCCTAGGATGGAGCCAATTAGGCAGTGGATTTAGTCATTCCAGTCTGGCTGTGTTTTAAGATAGAGGCTGGAATTTTTTTCCCTCTTGCCTAAAGTTTGAAGGGAAAATCACATTGTTCTTTTCTGGCTTCTTAAAAGTCCTTGTATTAGTCAGGGTTCTCTAGAGAAGCAGAACTGATAGAATCTATCTATCTATCTATCTATCTATCTATCTATCTATCTATCTATCTATCTATCCATCCATCCATCCATCCATCCATCCATCCATCCATCCATCCATCTATCTATCTATCTATCTATCTATCTATCTATCTATCTATCTATCTATCAATCAATCTATTTATCTAGCCATCCATCTACCTATCTATAAACAGGATTTATTAGAGTAGCTTATAGGTTATGGTCTGACTACTCCAACAACAGCTCTCTCCCAATGGAAAGTCTAAGAATTTGGTAGTTGTTCAGTCCACAGGCTGGATGTCTCAGCTGGTCTTCAGTATAAACCAGAAGTAGACAGTGAAGGAATTAATTTGTCAGTGAGAGTGAGGGCAAGCAGGCAAAGAGCAAGAGCTTCCTTCTTCCATGTCCTTTATAGAGGCTGCCAGCAGAAGGTGTGGCCCAGATTTAAGGTGGATCTTCCCACCCCAAAAGAGCTAGATTTAGGGTGGGTCTTACTATTTCAAATAATTTAACCAAGAAAAACCCCTCACAGGTGTACCTAGCCTCTTGGGTTTTAGTTAATTTCAGATGCAGTCAAGTTGACACCCAGTAAGAGCCATCACAGTCCTATTATGATGAATTTCTCTTTTTTTTGTATGAGTCTCCTTCCTTTTTTTTTAAATGTAAAATTTCTATTTTTTGAGAATTTTGTAATGAGTATTGTACTTACCTCATCTCCACCCTTCCCTATCCAGTTCTTCCTGTACCTCCACACTCACTCTCATATTATTAACCCCATTTTCTTTAATTATTATTATTATGAATATACATGTACATAGACATATAACCTGCTAAGTCCATTTAGTGCTGCTCATATGTGTGTTTAGGGCTAACTACTTTGGAGTCTTCTTCCTGTTGATCCTTCTGATGAACACACTTCCCAGTCCTTTCCTTTGGTTATTTCTCTACCTTACACTTAGAAGCACATGCATGTGTGGGTGTGTTTTGAAGGCTGTTGGAACTTGGTGTTTAGACATAGCTGAGCATCACAACAATGGGAAAGGAGAGGGAGAGAATTGTTTGTATTGACACAGAGCCAAGGCCTGGGTTGAGGAGGGAAGCATGGCTCTTGCTCTGATTTTCTCTTGTGTTCAGATGGAAGGATGTGGTGCTAGCCTCCTAGAGTGTAGCTGCTGGTACAATCCGGAGGGATTGTTGAGGTTCTGGATATAGTTTGCCGTGCCCACTCACGGAGCACCTCTGTGGCTGGGGATGGAAGGCTACAGCCCATTGTGAAAGGTTGAGTGCTCAGTCTGTGGCTGGGTCCTGTGATCACAGGCTTACCAGTCTTTTAGGGAACAGGAGACAGGTGCTGAGGGGACATTGCAGAGTTCTTGGGCTCTATGGCAGTAAGTGGCAAGTAGATGTCTCTAGACATAAAGAATGACATGTCCCCTTATCATGTCACCATTCTCTTTCTCCTTCTTCCCATAATAAATAAAATGAAATGAAATATAAAAGATTCAACAACTGCAAATTAATGATTGCACCTAATAGGTTTGTTTGGTGCATGTATTGTAAACAACTTGCTATGGTGAGATTTCTTCCTCATGCTCATGTGTTTGCATAGTTGGTTCTGGAGGTTCTGTTTTTGAAAATTGTGGAATCTTTTTGGTATAGGAACTAGCTGGAAGCTATAAGGTCACAGGGGTAAGTCTTATAGGCTATAGGATGTCTCATTTCTGGCTGTCTTCTTTCTTATCTACCAAGCTCTGTGCAAGCAGCCTTTTTCTCCCTATTCTCCATAAGGATGGAGTCCTTATGGATATGCCCTCCCCACTGTGACGGTATCCTGCATGTGGTTGGGTCTCACAGGACCTACAAACCAAAGCAAACCTTTATTAAGCTGCTTATGTCAGGAACAGGGTCACAGCATCAAGAAAAGGAGTGAGTCACCATTCTATTCTATCCTTGTTTCTAGCATCATGGACTATCTTTCTCTACAGCCCACCAACTAGATTTCTTGCTGTATTTAAGTCTCGTAAGTTCTAGGGGTAACACCAGGGATTGCAGATCTGATCCTTGAGAGTATGAGGCACTCTGTATCATTTTAAATCAAGTTGCCCAAATGTGCCCCATGTCACATGTGTGAGTGTGTGTGTGTGTAAAACATGGTGTCAAACTGTGAAAACATAACTGTAGTTAAAGGGATTCCCACTATGTCTAGAAAGAGTTGAACACCTAAAGAAACAGAAGTCGCCGGGCGTTGGTGGCGCACGCCTTTAATCCCAGCACTCGGGAGGCAGAGCCAGGCGGATCTCTGTGAGTTCGAGGCCAGCCTGGGCTACCAAGTGAGCTCCAGGAAAGGCGCAAAGCTACACAGAGAAACCCCGTCAAGAAAAAACCAAAAAAAAAAAAAAAAAAAAAAAAAGAAACAGAAGTCAAAGGAAATAAGGGTATGGAAAGTTTGAAGTAGGGTGACTCTATAAAGCACTCAGATATGGCCCCCAAAGCACAACTATGAGCTTCTCATTCTTCAAACCACAGAAATAAACAAGACATAAGAAGATTAAGTGTGAACTGGTGGCCCAGAAAAGCATAGCTCTTCTTGCTATACAATTGCTGGCAAATTTGTCTTGTGGGTCTCCAGTAGGAGGCCCAGTGTGGTGCAGAAAATAACATCCTCAAAGACATTTATATAGAATATATAATAATATATAATAATGAGTTTCACAAGGTTGTTTCTTACAGTATTTTTCAATGTAGGTCAAGAGTATACCGAAAAAATAGTTTAGTTAAAAACTTATATTAGAAGCAAAAATGGTTCAAGTTTTCTCTTCAAGTGTCTAGCAGATTTTAAAAGTTAAATTTAAGATTAAAGGAAAAACTGAGTGGCAGGTTCTCTAGGCAGTCCTATCAAAATTATTTCTTACAGATAAGTAGGAGTTGCTATTAATAAGTACAGGCTAGCTTTGAGTTTGATGTCTGTCTTCAGACATGTGACTCCATAGCATCAACCAAGACACCACTGAAGGGCAGTCCCTCAGGCCAGAGGAGGAGTGGACATCCTTTCAGACATCAGGGAAATCTGATCAAGACCCATGCCTGGACAGAGGGCTGGCCCACCTGTCCATAGAGGTAGCTCACAGCAAGACTTAAGTTTTCCTTAGAAGGCAACTCCGGATGTGTTCTGGGTACTGGCGAAGGATTAAAATGCTGAAGTTTAATCCTCATCTGATCTGGAGAGATGTTTACTCAGATTCTTCCACCGTGGGCTTTGCTGGGGTCCTGCACTGGAGTCCCTGAAAGAGATCGAGTCCTTGACTTCATGGAGTTGGTTGTTTTCCAGTTAGCAAAAGGTGCGGAAAAAGACACAAATGACTGAGTAAGTTAGAATTTTGTAAGTTGTGCTCAAGGCTGGGCGATGGACAGGGTGAGTGAGGAGGTCATTGCACATGGGGAGGAGGGCTGTACATCTTTAATAGGAAGAGAGGCTCTGACCTACAAGAGATGATGACCTTGCAAAGGCCCAGCAAGATCCTTCCAGATAGAGGCAAAAGACAGCTGGGTTGGAGGGACTTGGAGCAGAATCCTGGGAAAAAAGGGTGAGGATGTAAGATGAGTTGAGAAGCCTTGGTGAGCCAGAAGCCAGTCTTGGTGGCTTTGAACTTGGAACATTTATATTCTTACAATAGTCTAGCTGTCAACTATCCCCTGAAGTAGTTCAGTGAGCGAGTTCACTGTCTAGGTTGGTTAGTGTGAAACTTAGAATGAAAAGCTGGAGGCAATGTTGGGGTTTTTATAGTAAGTGAATTACACCTCAAATTTAACATTGTTAAGAGAGAGGGTCGCAGCTCAGTGATCAGTGTGGCTATATACCCAGCTGTGGCACAAGAAGTGATTTTGATAACTATAAAAAAATAGTTGGGCCAAGCATGGTGGTGCATGCCTGTAATCCTAGCACTTTGGAGACCAAGGCAGGAGAATTTTGAGTTCAAGGCCAATCTACACAGCAAGATCTTATCTCCAAAAAAAAAAAAAAAAAAAAAAAAAAGGCAAAAGAGGCAGTCTGAATAATGATTATGCCCAGGAAGAGATGATGTTCAGTCCTCCTGATGGCTAACCTCTAGCATGGTCTATTTATTAGCACTTTACTGTTTGATAGCATCGGTGGTTTGTTCTGATTCTTCCTCGTATATGATGGCCTGAGTGAATGAGAAATTCCGTCTTTTACTTTGTGTTTAGGGATGTTATGTAAGGTTTCAGCCATCCCACAAGAGGTATGAAATCAGGGACAAGTTAAAATTAAGATGTGGGGAGAGATTACTGCAAAAGAGTCACTTGGTTGAATAGCGATTCTCGCCAGTCTTGATTTTTGAAGGCGATAAGGCAAAGGAGAGAGAATTACTTAGCCCAAAGCTGGCATTGTGTGAGTGTTTCAGAGAGGTTTGTTTTTCTGTGTGTCACCTGCTGAGTACCTGTCCATCTAGGGCTGCTCCAGGTGCTGTGGGAAGAGGTGAGGTGGACTGATGGTATGGGTGGGAACCTCAGTGACTGAGTCTCTGCCAGTTACAAATCGCTCCTTCCCAGGGCTTTCTAGAGAAATCTGTGATTGGACACAAGGTTGATCAAAACACAAATTGATGGTAGGACTTGTAAACCTCAAGGAGATCTGTTGGATTAATCATTCCTTGTTTAGAGGAGACAGATTGCTCCTCATGGTTTCCTTTACCCAGCTGTCATAGATGGTTCCACGCCCAGGTGACGAGGAGGTGAGAGCACACCAAAGGAGTGGAAGAGAAAAACCGAATAGACAGAGCCCTGCCAGTATCAGTCTTTCTTGGGAGGCATTTTCTGCAAAGAGCATCCCTTGTCTGTTCTGAAGAGGGGGGAGAAGAGAGGGGGGGGTACATAGACAGAGAGAGAGAGAGAGAGAGAGAGAGAGAGAGAGAGAGAGAATATGAATAATCTTGACATTTCATACTCTGTTTTCCTTCCAAAGGGACTGTTGGTCCTTTCTGCACACAGCTGGTTTCAGAAATCCTTGTAACTGGATGCAGAGGGTTCATATCTTGGTTAAGTACAGAGTCAAATAATCAAAGCCAAGAAAGAGCAAGGGACTATTTCAGAGCCTCCCTTGAACAAAGGAACCATGAGGATTTTATTTGGGGGAGCCTCTTTATTTGTTTAAGAATTTTAGGGATGAACACATTCTCAAGCCTGCTCAGTTCAAGGTCAGAGTTCAAGAAGGAAAGGTAAGATGGAGAATTATAATTTTGGGCGTGTTTAGCTCAAGGTTGTGGTCTTGTAGAGAGGATGAACTGGAGGACAGAAATGCCTTCAGCTTAAGATGGCAGATGGGGACATATCTAGACATGTTCATCCATGTCCTAACTTTGTAGCTGAACAAAAGGAAAAGTTATTTTGAGACTCTATTAACATAGGAGTCTGCCTCTAAAAATACCTGTCTTATTTAGTGGTTTACCGTTTCTCTGAAATACATGGAAACAAGTTCTCTGCTTTCTTCTTACCACCACTGTTCTGTCTAGCAAATGCTTCTCAACTAGGATTAAACAAAGAGAATTTTCATCCAAGAGCAGTTAGTGGCCACAGAAGCCAAAAGAGAGGCCGGTGTAGTATAGTGTTGGAGTTGGCCCTGCCAGCCAGTATCTCCAGAAACTTCCAACCCCTGCTATTGTGTCAGATCTTTTCTGAGTGGCGGGTAACACCCCCACTGATCACTGACCTGGGAGAGCTTAGCAAGATGGCAGAGCTGGGAAGCTAGCGACGAGGTTCAATATGTTCTGAGCTTACCCTCCCTCAAATGGTACTGACTGAGATGTCTCCCTCAATCCCTCCTGTGCTCTGAGATGGCTAACTAGGGATGATCATTCTCTTCTTCACTACTGTAGTCCAGACCAGAGTCATCTCTGATACTGGAGCTGGGCTCTTATGGCATAGAGGTAATAGAAATGAGACCAAGCCAAGTGCTATGAACAAGGCAGGCCAGAACCCTTTCCTGGGGTTTCAGCTCCTAAGAAGGAAGACAATACTGCTCAGAGGTGACTTTCTTTATGAAGGAAGCAGCTTCTACTGATGACTGTCGAGTTATGTTACCCATGGGCACAGTTTCAAATGATGTTTTTCTTCTTATACACAAACATCCTGGTCTTGAGATTTGAGCAGCCAACTTAACCTGGGAACCATTGAGCTGATCTTATAGCTGGCATCAACTGTCTTACATAAATGTCCTGGCTTTCTGACTTGGTCTGGGCCTGTGATAAGGCTGACAAGGCTGCGCCCACTTGAGCTGCTTAGAAAACACAAGGATGGGTGTAAGAAACGCATGCCAGCTCCAAGAGGCCAGAGGCCAACATAATCCTGTGTTATAGTCATACACAAAATACTTTTAAAGTGATCAACACGTCTTCATGCAGAGGTGAATAGAGTTTGACCCAAGGATTAAGGCAGCAAAGAAGACAGGCACAATATGAAGATAGAGATGACAACCTTGTGTATCATTTTCATCACCTACCAGCAGTCTGCAGAGGCTAAGTGAAAAGTCATTGGCTTTTGGCAAAAGCAGCCTTCAGCACCCTGTGAAGTAGCCATAGTATACAGCAGGGCATCACCAAAGCAAAGTTAGTGGGAAACCAGTAATGAGTTTCTGTGTGATGTGAGTCCTGCTGTGTGATGTCCAGCATTAGACATTTTTTTAGAATTTATTTATTTTTATTTTATATGCATTGGTGTTTTGCCTGCATGTATGTCTGTGTGAGGGTGTTAGATCTTGGAGTTACAGACAGTTGTGAACTGCCATGTGGGCACTGGGAATTGAACCCAGGTCCTCTGGAAGAGCAGACAGTGCTCTTAACCTCTGAGCCATCTCACCAGCATTAGACATTTTTAAGCAAACTAAGAGAAAGTCCTGTGATTTTTGCCCTGACAGATTGTCTGACAGCTGAGTTGATTCAAAGGACCACCAGAGACATCTTATATTAACAATCTCCCCATGTCAGTTTACTTTTAATATTTCAAAGGATTTGGAATATATTAGAAGTCATTTGTGTGATGATTGATATCAAATTGTGTCCTGCTCCAAGTTAATCTACACTGTGTAAAAATGGTTATTTTAGGCTGTACCTTGCCTTGAAAAACCCATTTTATAGGCAGCATTTGACTCCATTTGAGAAAGCACAGGCAGACTCATTCTTCATCTTGAATACATAAACAACATATCTGGTCAACAGTACTCACAAGGCCCAGACTGATAAATAATCTGTCCATAAAAGCAAAAAACGTGACAACCTATACTTTTATGAAAGTCAATTGGGACTATGCGAGCACATGGGAATGTTACAATCCTACGAGGAAAACTAACCCTGAGAACTTAACCAAACACACCAGGCCGACAGATGTGGCTCCCTCACTTGGACCCCATAAAGAGGTCACACTGTTATGGTGATGGCCCCCACCGACCTGGTATGTGTGTTAAGGGACTCACAGGGACAAAATGCCCAACTGTCCCAGGGGTTTCAGTTCAGCTTGGTCCCCACTGCTGACGATTGCCATCCATCCGTCTAGTTGTTTGTCAGTCTAGACTTACAACCTACTCATCTACCTGATCATTCTTCGTTCTTTTGGACCTGCCTTTAACTTCTATAGCCTCTAAGGTCTCATACCCCACTTGGACAGCTCAATGCATCCCGAGACTCCACTCAGTTCTGACCCTGGGGTGTGGCTAGAATGTGACCAGCACCCACAACTTAGATATTTATCTGGCCAGCCGCAGCGACTTCTCTACATCTCTATCAGTCCCTGGCTTCTTCCTCCAGTAAGGCTTATTTGGGGCTCCTTGAACTCTACTCCAGCCCCTTTAATCCTTTGTGGCCATTCTGTAGTAACACACACACACACACACACACACACACACACACACACACACACTATGTTGTATATGTGATCTGATAGTTAATATTAGCAATTCAAATTGGAATAAAATGGGGGAAATTGAGACTCCTGGGCAAATTGCAGCCAATGAAACCAATGTAGTTGATGAATTTATTTATTAATAACTTCTGATGTTGTGGGAGGACGTAACGATGTCTGCCTATGACTTTTGACACAATGCACTCACAGCAGTGACTATCTTGAATCACACAGGTTTTGTGTTTGTCTAGTCACCAGGGGCTCCCAGGTTGTCAACCTTTGGCCTTCTCTGATGTTTTATGGCAGAACTGTTTGGTTAAGTACAAGGATGGAGATGGAAGAAAACACACATCATGTTAAAGGTGAAAGGTCAAGAGCTTGCCTGGTTTTTGTACCTCTAATGGTCCCCATTCATCTCATCTCTATCCTTCTCGTGGTCTTCAGAAGAACTGAAGAGTTTTACTTTCCTAGTTGTCCCTAGAGAACCACAGGCACCCTCAAGCGTTCATAATTACTAATGTCTTCGTGTCTTTTTTCTGTGAGCTGGAGGCCCAAAGAAAAGTCCGTCTACAACTCTGTTTTCTTTGAGTCATTCCTCACTAACGAACACCTCTTTATAGCAATAGTTTAAATAAAGTCACCCCTCAGTTGATGAAGATGGTCTGTCTTTCCCACTAGACAGGATCAGCAGGACCTGGTATGTGTGGAGGATGAAAGGGTTTGGATCACCAGGGAGGGGCCTCGCTAACATCACCCGGAAACGACTAAGAGAAAGTGCCCTGTGCTAGAGGAAGTCACCAGCAGGTGGCAGGCGTCTAGATCAGAGATGGGACACTAATCAAAAGGGCTTTCTTCAAAGAATCTAGGTAGTATTTGAGTTATATAAAAATCAAAATCCGAGAGTTCTCCATGGAGCTGTGCTTAAGCTGAACATCTGGCTGGAATGCGATTCCAAATCAGTCGGTTCAAAGTTAGTATTGAGATGACTGCTGAATATAACTTTTAGCTTTGTACCTGGTGCCAGGTAGATGCCAGCTTCAAACCTCACTAATGCCATTTTTAGGTGGAAGAGAACACAGGGTGGAGAGACCTATGTTTCCTACTGTCCGGGACAAACTCAGGACAACTGAGAGGTTTCTGCTGGAAGTGGGAGATTGTTCATTAACAATGAACGGTCTCAAAGATGGGGACTTCAGAGCAAGGGTCATTTTGGAATGATGGAGATGGCTTTTATTGGAATCTGGGAGACTGCGTTAAGGGACTTCTCAACTGTTGCTGCTCATAGCAGTTTATCCAAGCACAGAGCTCAGATGAAGCAGGACACTGTTATGTTTAATCTATATCTTTAAAAATAAAATTGAACACAAGCCTGTTTATCAGTTACTTTTTAAAGTTTCTTTTCCAAGTCTGTGTTTATGGGTTATCTCTGAAATGTGTAAGTAGTGTGTGTGTGTGTGTGTGTTTGTGCGTGCACACTGCATGTGTGTGCACATGTTTGTGTGTGCACACATGCATATGGAGGTCAGAGGCTGAGGCACAGAGTCTTCTTCAATTCCTCCTTACCTCATTTTGATAGTCTCTCCCTGAACCTGGAACTCACCGTGTTCAGCTAGGCTGGCTAACCAGTGAGCTTCAGAGTCCCGCTGTCTTCATCTCTCCAGTGATTACAGTGTTTACCATGTTCAGCCTTTTGTGTGGGTGCTGGAGATCTGAACTCAGGTTCTCACACTCGGGCAGCAAGCACTTGACAACCGAGCCATCTCCTAGACTCCTGCCCCCTGCCCACAGCCCAGGCTGGGTGAGGGTGACTGTAAACCTGTGATCATCTGCTTCTACCTCTAGAGTGCTAGGATTATGGATGGCCATGCTCTGTCTGCTTCCACCTCTAGGGTGCTAGGATTATGGATGGACATTTTCCATCATGCCTGGTTTCCGTGTGTGTGTGTGTGTGTGTGTGTGTGTGTGTGTGTGTGTGTACATATACACATACACATACATTATAATATATATGTATATATTATAATGT
>CABHPP010145311.1:0-25000 GCA_902168425.1 Peromyscus attwateri
TTTTTTTTTTTTTTTCACCCATCAAGTCCAATTTGTGTTGCCCGTATATTCTCAGATGTGTGACCTTCCCCTGGAGTGTGTCAACTTATCAAGAGCCCTACTCTTAAAGAAAACTGATTTTCCTTCTCCCAGCATCCATCAGTTGTCAATACTTCCTAGACCAGGGGGGAGACTTCACGTCCTCCTCTCCATGCTGGGATTTGGTCTGGCTTGAGCTTACATAACTCTCATGCATACTGCTATAATCACTATGAATTCATATGTGCAGCTTTCTTTCTGTGTCCAGATGACCCTAAGTAATGCTTTTTTATTTTTCTTATTACATTTCCTGGGAGACGCAGGCATATTGCTCCCATATCTTTTACTAGGATGTCTATTTTTTGGTGAAGATCCCTTAAAACTAACTTATGTAGAAAAATAAAGGCAGTATATTATAGATATATTCATGGAACAAGTAGAAATACATTCACCAAAGTGCTTACTATTAGACTTGTATGTGGTAGAATAAAGTGTTCCCAGATTCTGTCCCAAAGCAATAGACATTAGTTGTGATAGATGGTTAACTGTGAGTGAATCTACTTGATGACTATAACCTGTGCTATCAACAAACCAGCAAAACTATGGCTTTTTAATCACATGGTCTAGTTAGTTCTTCCAGAAGTATTTCTTCATTATATTCTTACCCAGAGCAATTCTCTCCACAACCCATTCATACCAGTCAAGTTGATCCTTCTATTTGTCTTTTTGATTGATTTTGGTTGATTTTGATTTGATTGATTTTGAGCAGTATACTTTTGGACACTCAGGCCACTCGAGGAAGATTTTTTTCCCCCAGTACTGGGTATTTGAGGAAAGCATTCTATCACTGAGCTACATCTCCAACCATTGCACAAATTCAAGGATGGTGAGAGCTTCACTCTATAATTTGAGCTATTGTAATGCTGTCCTTAACCTGGCTCTTGTGGGAACCAGATTACTAAAAGATACATTTAAAAAAATTAAAAGTTTCTTTCAATATAATTTAGAGAATCAAGGGGAAATGTTAAAATAAGCATGTTTTATTTATTCCTGTCTTTAAATTTGTGAGTAATTCTGAATTTCTCAAATTTTTATTGCATGTAGGTTTTATTAAATTTAGATATTGGCCTCTTGGCCAATGCTTAAAACTAGCATACACAGGTAGTCATAGGTACTTTTATCAGAATAGCATTGGCTCCAATGGTAAAATTGAGCGACAGGGAAAAGTGATTTCATCAAAAGTTAACATAAAGTGAAATTTGATGTCATGAGAAAAATAAAAAGATATTAGCCATTTTTCTAACTTCTGACAAGAGTATGACTCTTCGGGTTTAATTATTAAACTTGCATTCTCTCCTACATAATCACACTCCCAGTTCTCAGGGAAAACACTCTTTATTCATCGTGGAGCCAAGCTATATTTTATCTGAGGTGTATGTACATTAATCATACGTAGTATTTCAAATTCAACATCAAATCATTTCAATCCTGCACATTTCAATGATAAATAACTGCTACTTAACATTAAACACCGTGTGTAAATGTTTATGTGGGAGGAAATTATGCTAAAGGTCTACAAATATTCCAGGCACTATTTCCCAGTCTAAGGGAGCTACAGACTTGCTCAATAATTCATAATGAGTCAGGTTGGGGACCCAAAATGAAAGCATAAGATTTTGGAGATAAATATATATATAATCTGCACTCACCTGAGAGACCTGATATTTTAGTTCCTGGAGAGAAGACTCTAAAATTGTCATGTTCGAAAGGCAAAACTTGTTAAAAACATTTTTCCCTAGAGTGAGCCAAGAGAAGGCGTAGTCTGCAGTGTATCCTGGGTAGCTCTCACACAGCTCTCTGCGTATCTCTTCTGAAGTTGAATTTTGCTTCAACAGCTAAAAGTATGTGGGAGAATAGAGAAGTGATATTAGAAAATATAAATAGGACGAGATTTATCTTCAAGGTAACTGGCCTATCTTCACAACAGCTATTTTTAAAATTCTGCTTTTCAAATAAATAATGAAAATAACAATAAAATAAGCCAATTTACCCATGTGGAGTTGTGGAGGGAGAATACACATGAAGATGTAAATTCTTGTCATGGTTTTAATGTAAATGGCTCACATTTGATTTGTATAAGCGAATTGGCTTATCTCTGACCAGAGGACCTAAAGTGCCAAATGGCTTCTGTCAAAAATCTTTCTGAATAAAAATCAGATTCATTTTTCCTGGGCCTTAAGCAGCAGAAGCTCGGGGGCCTTACCTCGGTGTGGCTTCTTGTAAAATTGGTCATAACCTTTGGAAGACCTCAAAAAACAGAAGGTCCTACTCTTAGGACCAATTGTGCTTATTTACAATAGTGGAGAGATGGATTGTGTTGCCTTTCAGTCTCATGTACAGAAAGATTTAAAAAAAGGGGGGATATGAAAATGCTTTTTAAATAGATAAGTCAAGATAATTACAAGCAGTAGTGGGAAATAATTTTCATAATGGAATCGTCGTAACTGGCCAATGTATTCCATAGTACAGATGCATTGCAGATGAAACACTCCTTCAGTCATAATACTGATCACTATAATAGTTTATGTATTTACAACATTAACTACTTTTAATTGTAATACTCAAGGGGTTCCTTCCAGTAGCTAACTCATAGAACCCTATGATGTAGAGGCCAACTTCATTCTCCCTTAAGTTTACATCACAAAATTTATACTCTGCTCTCCAGCAACTCAACTCTTAAGGATAATTAAAGAAGACAGAATCCACCTATCCAGGAGGCACTGTAAATGCTATGTTTTCTGGTCATTCATCCACAGCTCTGATCTAACGTTACACATAAGCTCACTTCGAAGTGATTTCTCTACTCGTTCCTGCAAGGGTTGCAGAAAGCAGCGAAGAAAAAGAAAAGAATCAGGGAGAATGCTGACACAGGCAACCAATATGTCACCCCAATTCTTCAATCCCCACCTTGCTCTGACTACTCTAAAAATATGTATCCATACATACCAAATTCACTTGGGGCTTATATCTCTGGAATATGTGACTTTGTGCTGCCTTACAAAATTCTAAAATCCCATTCCATGTGAAAAAGAGAATTTGGGAGTTAAAGACAGTAAAGTGGCAATTATGAGAACAGTGTTTCTAGTCTATGCATTAAAGAAATTGTCTGATCCAGTGCAAACTCTCTCCAGGAAGCAAGAAGAAAGTAGAATGGATTAGACCACATTTTCCTTGTGTGCACACAGACTCTATGAGGGAAGGATTTTGACTGGGATTAACTGGGAATGCTGAGGAACTTCCAGGCCACCAAGGGGACCCTGGAAACCTCAAAGTGATAGAATATCAACTTTCAATGTCTAGATTATACAGAGTAAGAAAGACTTCTATCACCAACAAAACAGTCAGAGCCAGCATTGTCTTGTTGATTTTTTGTGACATCCATTTTTGGGCCATCTTTTTTTGTTTATTTATATGGCTTGCCTTAATAAGACATGAATCAGTTCCATAAGATGTCTCTGTTGCACACAATGGTAACCCAAGGGTCAGTAATAAGCTCACAGTAAGCAGTAGTGGCTAGGTTTACTGGAATGGGGATCAATGTCAGAGGCATGTCTTATGATTCAGAATGAAGAAAAGTCTGCTACATAGACAAAATGTGTGTGAGAGAGACAGGGAAAGGGAGAGGAGATGGGGAGGAAGAAGCAGGATGATGGAAGTCAGCCATATTTAAACCATGATAGCTTGACTATATGAGCTAGAGTGGCTGAAAGATAGTAGGAAACGGAGAGTGTAGTTAATAACAGCGTAACTTGTTCTTTAAAGTTGTTCAAATCTAATATCTATATACATGTACATACATACATACATACATACATACATGCACACACACAAGCAGAGAGAGAGAGAGAGAGAGAGAGAGAGAGAGAGAGAGAGAGCTTATAGGCTGTCAGCTCACACCTCTTATAAAATTGTTTATTATCTTTCAATCAGAAGAATCATAAAGTAGATGATCTCTGTGAAACAGAAAACTCCATAGATAAACTCTCTAAAACATGTTAAGGAAAAAGATTTTCCTACTCAGGGGAGAGATTTCCATAGCTCTAATTTTTCCAAAGGTATTAGTGTGGATGAGGCATCAAATGCAAAGAGTGTTATAGCTCCATTTTTTATTTCCTTGATTCATAAAATTGAAAGATCACATAAAATACTACATTATTTCTTAGTAAGTGAAGACCATAAGTTCAATTAAGGGACTTACCAGGGCAGTAAATAAATGCCCAAGACCTTAAGGAATTTGCAATGTCTTAAAATGAAACTATGATTGAAAAGTGCCCAAGAAAAGAACCTGCCTGAGATAGTATTTAAATTGGAAAAGTACTGCAAACCCCTTCCTGTTTGGGAGATCCCTCAATCAATGTGAAACATATTTGTTCAAATTCATCATTATCTGCCCATCGCAAATCTAAATGAAGTTACCTTTTCCAAATCAAGGATGTGTGTGAGCACTTGGCTGCCATTGAAAATGTCTGTGCCCATTCCTTCTGAATCAGAGCTTGGTCTAGGAGGTAATGTGGCTAAGACAGAAGAAAGGACATATTAGAATTTTAAATGTACATGTACACACACGCTTGCAAATGGGCACAGTCACATAGGGTTTCATAACTATGCTCTGTAACCTCATGTGCCCCACAGCAAGAATGTGCTCATATATGTCTATCCCATGAAGATTTCATGCTGGCAAAATGGCAGGCATTATAGACTTTTCTTTCCACGTAAAATTGTCACGGCTTTAGTCCACTCTTCTTCTCCCCCCCCCCCAATCATTTTGATGCCATTTGCATTCAGTCCAGTTTCTGTCATTAAACTTCATCACCAGTATTATTGCCCAATAAACGGAATCATTTCTGTGCAGGCTTAGAGGATTGAGGTACCCTGACCAGCTCCATAGATCCATCATTTCCAACATCTGTTCCAAGGATCAGCCGGTGCACATCTGGTGATAATGGTCTTTCTTTTTAATTACCCAATTGGGATGCTGAAATCTGCTTAGGATCATAAATCCCTCCTCCCCAAAGCAGTTTCTGAATGATATTTTAGATCAAATAAATGGGATGAAGCGATTAGTTTAGACTACAGCATTTTCTAATTAAGAAGTTCCCGAAGTGGCCTTGTCTAAAACTATTTATAATGTGGTAGAGACTTCTGAGTACCGAGTATTACTTGACTAGGAGTATAGATTCATATCTATACCATGGATAGCAAGTATGTTGATTTTTATAAATATTTGGGCACAAGTGTTTGTTATCCTCATGACAGCAAATCTCAACATTTAAAGATACCAATAATTTATTTCAGTAGGGCCTGTATTCTAGTGCCTATAGGGCTGAAGAATTTACCATCTGATTCCTCTAGACTCAAGCAATCTATTTATGAGATTACTAGCCAGGAGGAGAAGCATAATCTACAGCTACTGAGCAAAGCAGAGCTTACTGAACTGTGAGATTGTGAGCTCATTTCTACTCTGCCTTGACCTACTCCACCAGATAGTCACAGATCACTCGTAATAATAGCATTAACTCCTAGAACACTGTCCAGCATGTTCCTAGGACATCAGCCCTGCACTTCATTGGGTTGGAAGCGTTACTTACCATCATAGTTTTAAATATTCAAATATTCACATTTTTATTTAATTCTTTATATACATATAAATTTATTAAATTTAAACATAATTTAAAATCTTTAAATATTTAAAGAAATATGCTTCTTCTTCTTCTTCCCTAAAGGAGCAATCAGATTCCAATAGACAAGGAACTTAAGCTCTCTGGGCTTCATAATCTTCACCTGTTAAATGGAAAGTTTGGACAAATCTCTGAAATACTTGCCAATAATTTTTGTTACTGGAAATTCTGTCCACCCCAGTTCCATTCATCCTGCAGGTGAAGTCCAGACTCAATCCTAGGATGTGGTGTAATTCTCAATATCTATACTTTTCTTTCTATAGAGCATTTTGGTAAGAACTTAATTGCTAATCATTCTGAAGAACTTTGCATAATTACACTGCCATACACAGGCAGCCACGGGGAGTCCTGGCCTCCCTTCTGGGCAATCTAAGCATTCCATCTTTATTTGAAAATCTGATGTATAAACCTTCTAAAGATTATCTTTTTGCTGACTGTTCCAAAGGTCTATTCTAAGCCTTACAGGAGAGAGCTGGCTTACCCAGTGATGTGTGACTTCTTTCTGGAACTTGGGTGCTCTGGAGTGATAAATTGCTGTCCCTCTCCGGGTTGGATGACTTTTTCGGAATTTCACTAGAGGGAGAAAAAGTAAGAACTCTCTAACTTTGTCCATATTAATTTCAGTTAAACAAAGCAATGCATTATGCAGCAGGTTCAGGGGCTCCAAGGACTTGCAAAGCTTTTCACCTCTTTCCTCAGATATTAAAGGATGGATTCGCCTAGCCAATGCACCAATGAACACGTCAGGTTTCCTGCCAGGGAAACTTTTCTTCAGTGATGATGGACTAGATGAGATTTTAAAGTAGTCATTATTATTTTAATCTTGTAAAAAGAACTTACTTGAATAAAGCATTGTAAGCAAACACTGACAGTACTTATGGCATTCTTTTCCCATTGAAAAGATGGCAGATCCTAAATACGGGAGTTTTGTTTTGAAGGTAGAAAACAAGGCCTGCTTGTTTGTCAGCAATTAATAAAAAAAAAAAAATCCTGCATTTAACTATGGATGGCATTTTGATTCAAAGGGGACTAGTACTTACAGCTAGATTCAAGGAAAAAGAAAAGAATAAACATTTAATAAGATCTAGCAGGTGCCAGGAACACACTGTGATTGATGCCATTATAGGTGACCAGGTACAAAGGGATAACATTAAGCCACATTTCTAATTCCACCAAATGTGACAATGTAGAGACAACAGTATTGTGGAGCCCAGGGATCCCATGCCATATAACCACACTAGCTTTTGGAAGAAAATATTATTGAATTTTCCCAAATTTAGTAACCATCATTTTAAATGCATTCCCTATATTGATGTCTAGTACTAAGATGCAAAAATAACTACAACAACAAAAACATGTCCCTTCCACTTTTTCAGTAGTGAGGATTGAGCTTAGGGCTTCATGCACGCCTGTTGTAGCCCCCTTGGTTTCCTAGTGGCTGTACCCAGCAGGACTGCATAAGAGGTTGATTGGACCACGGGCCTGGGTACCAGGTGTTTGTAAGGGTCTCCACTTGACTGTAACTAGCAAGGGGGAGGTCCTTTGCGCCACCCCTTGGCATTGCTATAAATAGACCTTTGGAATAAAGTTCTGGGCCGGTAGATAAAGATCCAGGCCCACCTGAGTCTATCCTGTGTTTTCTGTTTCTCTCCCCTCTATTTCTAACTAAGTCTCTTATCCCTCATTCCTCAAGAGTCCCTGGGGTAAATATGATGAGGGCTGGTCCCACACACACACACACACCAGGCCAGCATTTGGCCAGTGAACCATATCCCTAATCCCCAAAGTGGAAATAGTTATATTTTCTTGAAAATTAGATACAACTAAAAGTAAGCGCCTAAAATAGATTTGTCTATTCTATAAACAGAATACCTACATTGAGATAATTTTCAGAATTCTAGGAAGTTGGTGAATTTTGTGTAGTTGTTTATGAAAAGCATAATTAAGATAAATAAAGATGGCAAGAAATTCTACTTGTAATTGTGTTTCAGCCAGACTCGTGTTTTATAAAGCAGACCTTAGCAATTTATAATTGGAAAAATTCGTTCAGTGGTGGGTTTTGTTTTGGTGGCTTCTTTTTATAAAAATGATGAGAAGAAGTAACATTTGTTTCTATTCCCCAGTGTTTTTCCAATATTCTCCTTAAAATGTAGTGGTTGCTCCAAAAGTTCTGCATTCTTAATGTACCTTTGAATTATTCATGACCATGACCATATTCCCCTAAATCTTTTTACATTCCTTATGCTGACTATTTGGATGGAAAAGCCATTCCAATGAAAATAAGAACTGACCTGAACCTTTTCCTTCTCTCTCTCTCTCAAAAAAAAAAAAAAAAAAGAAGTGTTAGAAAGTTGGGGAAAGTTGGATTTACTTTTTTTTTCCGTGACATTTTTTTCCAGTCCATCTTATAACTCTCTAAGGAAGATCACTGAGTATCAGCACATTTTGAGAGAGAGGGGAGAGGGGGCCTTCATAAAAATTTTAAGTACCAGGGACAGGGAAACGAATCTGAGGAGAATGTGGAAGATCAAAATAGCAATGAAGAGGCAAAGAACAATATACTGAATAATAAGTAAGAGGGGGAAGGGAGAAGAAGGTGGGCAGCTAAGAAATTGTGGTCTTGGGGAAGCAAGGCTTCTTCTGCCACACACAGCCAGGCTACCCAGCTTCTCCTGTCAGTTAATAGCCCTGACTCTGCTTCTGCCGAGAGGGCAGCCCCTTCCCTTTGTAGCCATCAGCAAAGCGAAGGTTCCAGAAAGGAGCTGTGGAGGTTCCGGTTCTAAGAAGATCTCCCCTAGACCAAGAAGATCTTCCCTTTTAGGAAGCTGTGCTGTGGGAACGTAGAGTTGGAATACCATATGTACCTTGCTATTCATCCTCTGGAAAAATCTCCCCAGTTTTATTTCATATCGAGACTATAAGTCAAAACATAACGTCAGTCAAACAATTTTATTACTCGAACCACTAAAGGGGGCAAGAGTCAAGCCAGTCTTCCTGAGTTGGTGGAATTCCAAGCTTTCTAATGAGCTTGATTAGAGTTACAGGAGAGGAACAATGCCCTCTCTGTTACCTCACATAATTGATTCGTGCATATTTATATGCAGCCACTTCTCCGTTTTAGGTTGTGACATCTTGGATAGTGGGGAGCAAGCACCATGTCTCACTCACCCCTACATTCCAGGGTCTGACACAGTCCACCTAGCGCTGGACTCTTTGATCTGGTGGCTGACTGAACAAAGAGGCAGTATTACTGGGATATGAACCAAGCGCACTGGAGTTAGAGGAAATTCTAGAAATTCTGATTCTCTTTCTTTCTAGATCTCAGACATCGTTTCCCTCATCTGCATGCTAGGGACATGAACTAACTTGCAATAGGTGAAGTGTGTATCTATGGGAACTCTCATCATAGGCCTCCAAGTCTGCAGGCATCATTGGAGAAGGAAATGCCCAGCAGTGGGCATCACAAACATAGACACATAATCACACCCCTCACTAGCCATGCTCATCATTACCTCAAAAACATTTATCACATTTCTGTTCTGTATAATCATAATGGGAAAGTCCAATAGGAAAAGTCAAGAGTTTTAATACATTCATGGGAGGAGCTAAGCAAGGACACGAATAGGGATGATAAGAAAATATGACTGGACCACTAAATTGGAGCTATCATTGGTCACGTTTGTAGAGCATAGCCCTTAGATTCACATCCTTAATCTGAGTCCCTGTTACCTGATTTTCCTTCACTAACTGTTCCACTGGCTCTTGTCCAAGAATGCCTTTACTTGCCTCCGTCAGAGGGCATTTGACAATACAGTGACTGGAGACATAGTCAATTGTCACAGCTGCAGACAGGATGCGCTTGGTGCTTAGTAGGCAGAGACTCCTGATGTCGCTAAACACCCTCCAACACACAGCACGACAATGAATTGTCTGTCCCAAGTATCAGCTGTGCCAAAGCTGAGAAATGCTGCAGGAAACTGTGACAACTGAGTGATTACTCATGGAGAGCTGATCCCCATTTACACTCCCCAGAACCAACCCAGGAGACTTAAAGCTCCTATTCAGGAACTCTAAATAGGTGTAATGAACTCATCTAAAATCTATCTCATATTGGATGTCTTTGGAAGTATATGAAAGCATTATGCAAACTGTAGATGGCCTCTGAATTTGACACATAGGGCCATCTGATTTGAGAAAATTTACCCTTGGAAGTAAGGCAAGAATGCCTAGCTCACATTAGCAAGTGGTCTGTAGCATTATTTAACGGACTTCCATTGGTCTGAGCTATGTGTACAAGTACCACAGCGTTGGTTGAGGGCTTTTCTTCTAGCTTGCCAGAGACTTTGCCTCTGTGGTATTTATGAAGAAATCTTTGGAACAGAGCTCAATAAGAGAGATATTTTGTATTAAAAATTCCACTCAGTTATGATGAAAACTTAACTCAGAATAGATTTGACTTCTCAGACATGTCTACCAACAGCCACATTTGGGAAATGTCATATATATATATGACATCATAATAGGATTTCTGCACTTACACCGGGTGTCAGTGTTTCCTGTGAGAGGGAACAACTACCTGGGTAGGTACTGTCTATGTGCTGTGCTGAAGTCTATCTGTAAAAAGCACTTCTACTAGGAAAGAGACATATGGCCCAGCCTAGAAAGAAGATTCTGACTTTCTTTTTTTATCTCTAAGGGTTAGTTAAAATTGTATAAGTATTTTTCATCTTTTCCTCAGAATCATAATCATATGTAGTGACATCTGGAAGGAAAATGTGCTGTAAGCCTGCGTCTGATCCATGTTCCACCTGCCATTCACCACCGACTTAACTACAGATAAGGACTCAAGACAATCTAACAGCCATGGAGTCATTCCCAGTTACTCCATGCAGTTGTCCTCCCTAGCTATCCATGAGCAGAAGCCATTCACAGAAAAATTTGAATTGTTTCAATTATCTCTCTGATTTCATTCTGACCTCCATGCTTCAAGGATAATCCCTGCTTGTACTTTGAAATCTTTCTCTTCTAGGTCAACCAGTTATGATCAAGATTTACAAATTCCTTAATATGTTGACCTGTCCTAAGGTTTTAATATTCATTGGAAAGACTTTGGATTTATAATATGTAACTAGATTAAGTATACACCTAAGAGGTTTTGAAGGTCCCCTGTCGAGTGGATGAGGAAATGTGGGAGAGACACAGGGAACATGAAATAGAGAGGAGGAGGCATCGGTGTCTTTACAATGTCAACATTCAGATGATTCTACCTAGACACAAAATGGACGGATTCATTTGGCAACACGGTGAGAAAATTCATGAAAATCACAATCAAAAGCAAAGCCATTTTCTTATCTCACCATGATGGATAATCCATGCCTCCATCTAGTTTTCTAGATGTGTATGTGTGTGTGTGTGGTATTGAGGCTCAAGTCAAGGACCTTGGCACATGCTAGGCAAGAGCTGAACTTCATCCACAGAGCTTGACAATATATCCTCAAAGACTCCTGAGAGAACTCTCCTGGCATCTCCCTACCAAAATCTTCTCCCAGTCTAATGATACATTCAACAGCGATTTCCATATTCTTCATGTTTTAAGGAAGCTGTGTGACTAGTCACCATTTATATCTAATGTTCTGGGCATAGTGAGAGCTGAGAACAAATATTCATCACATTTACCACATTATGTGATCCTTTGACTGTTATTTTGTCTCTCTGCCTCTTTCCTCCGAGGTTCTAAATTCTTGTTGAACGTGAAATGTGCATAATTCACCTCTGCATCTGCAGCAGCTTAGGTTGTCTGGAGCACACTTTGTGTTGTCAATGCATTCAGTCTGGATGAATGACTGGCCTGTGTGACAGCTAAGGCATCCTTCCGATTTGTTCTTAGAGAAATGAACTTTAACCTTTATTTTAACACCAACTCCACTTGAAATGGCTATAGTTTGAAATTAAAACAACAGAAGGACTATATATCCTATTTCATCTCTACAGTCGAACGGGGACAGCTATGTGTGTCTTCTAACTTCCTTATCCTACATTTCCAGTGTTCTCAGATTCATTTCAAAACTCAGTTATTTTTCTAACACACACACACACACACACACACACACACACACACACACACACACCCCGGAATAAATTGCATTAGCTAGTTTTCCAATTCTGCAGGAGCCTTCCAGTAGGACCAAGGACATGAATTCACAAGCCATGGGTCATGGAAAAGTACAGTCAGTAACAGGGGTGGTGTCCATAGAGGCAGATCTTCCTTCCCCAGCGTCCCCGGGAATGCTGAATCACTTCTCCAAATAATGACCCTGTGAGCTCTGAGGGGGTGATCTTTGCCCTTCACTGACTGTGTGAGCAATGACATGGGCCAGCGGTTCCCACTGTGTGATGTATTCTTAGAGGCTGCACCGGAGGAAGTACAAGAGTAAGATCTGTGGTGTCAAGCTATCCATTGTGCTAGAGAGCAGGAAACCCAGAAAAGCCACCATCTATTTTACCAGACAGCTTGTTACAGCTGATGCTGAGGTCAGCACCTTTGTTGTTGTTGTTGTTGTTGTTGTTCAGTTTTTTTTCCTTTCATTGTGAAGCTAATGCCTGGAGTAGTATGCATTTGATACAGAAAACTCCTGCCAACTTCAAAATCCCATCAAAACACTAGACCACTGGCCGGGCAGCAGAGACTGCAGTGTGATTCTAGCTCTCGGAAGAGCATCTATTAAAGGCAACATCGCCGGCCTCCTTTGATGGCACCAAAGGTGTCATTTCTTTCCTCTCTCCCAGAACAGAAGAGCGAGACTGTTTGGGGTTTTAATGAGGCTTTGCTGGTGAGTCTTCCTTCACCAAAGGGAAGCAATTTAGGAGTTTACCCAGGAACCAGGTGTCAGTTTCATTGCACGGCTGTATAAAGCATAAAAGTTAATAGCATGCTGAGAAATACCATTAATACAATTTTATTATTGTATATAACTTCCTAAATTAAGCTCCAATTAATTGGTAGTTCAGGAAAATACTGAATGTATAGCAATATGCAGTGGAGTAGATAAATGACCTGGAGGTCAGAATACTCTTTGAAACAGCAGATGTGACCGATTGTCATGTCAACCTTTTCACCATCCCCTGAGGTGTCCAGCTCTATCAGTTGACTTTCCTCTCCTCTAAATGACCCTGCTTTTCCCATCTCAGCATCACTTGCTATGGCTCTTCTAGAAACACTGCCTTCCAGATGTTCACATCTGCATTGTTCTGTGGTAATATTTTATTTATGCACCCCAATAAACCTTATCTGAGGATCAGAGGAAAAAAACAGCCACTATATTTAACACGGAAGTCAGGAATGGTAGCACCCGCCCTTAATCCTAGCATTTGGGAGGCAGAGATTTATCTGGATCTCTGTGAGTTCAAGGCCACACTGGTGGCACACGCCTTTAATTCCCAGCACTAGTTAACCATAAAGGTCTAGAGGTCTGTACAGACAGACAGGAAGTGATAGAGCTGGGCAGAAAGAGGAAAGTGATGTAGCTGGGTGGAGAGAGGAAGTAAAAGGGCAGGGACAGAAAGGCATAGAGGCGTGGGTATACAGGAAGTAGATCTCTCTGGAGGCTGAGGAGTTGGTAAGGTAAGGTCGGCTGTGGCTTGTCCTATTCCTCTGATCTCTCAGATAAGCTTTATTGGGGTGCACAAATAAAATATGACCACCTTTTTCCCTCCTTGCTCTTGTCGATCTCTACCCAAATGGCATTTCCTAGCAGAGGCCTTCTCTTGCTATGGGATTCAATCCCTAGCTCTCGGCTTCTACTTCCTACCTACTTTATGTTCTTGCTGATATACTTATTAAGTCAATGCTAGTCATTATTTAATTGTTCACTTTTTGCTTCCCCTTCTACACATTAGAATGCAAGGGACAGCCGGGCGTTGGTGGCGCACGCCTTTAATCCCAGCACTCGGGAGGCAGAGCCAGGCGGATCTCTGTGAGTTCGAGGCCAGCCTGGGCTACCAAGTGAGCTCCAGGAAAGGCGCAAAGCTACACAAAGAAACCCTGTCTCGAAAAAACAAAAAAAAAAAAAAAAAAAAAAAAAGAATGCAAGGGACAGAAGGATTTTGTCTTCTCTACCTCTGTATCACTCAGAATGGTGTCTGGCCTCTGGAAGTATCATCATCATTATTTGTTGAATAAATTAATAAGCAATTGAGAATATTAGAGTTGTTTTAAGCACCAAACCTGATTAACTTACTATACCAACAAAATCAGTGAGAATTACCAACCCAATGCAACAATTGTGTGTTCCACATCGTTTCTCACGACAATTCTTGACATGTTTACAGTTTATGCTAAAAAGGTTTTTAATTTATTAATTTTCTAAAATTATCAGTCATCTTATAGGAGAGCCAAAATCATGTTGATACCATTGAATGAGAAACTTTGCTATGTGCCAAGGAATTTAATACTCAAGTTTGAGAACCAAATATCTCTAATCTTTTCTTCAGTGAACATTAAAAAAAAAAAACTGTAACAGTGTTATCTCAGAGTTGATTCAAAATTACAATATTGTTTGCAGTTCTATTGACAGGTAGGCTCCTGGGCATCTCTTTGAGATTAGATTTCCAGGAAGAAAAACTTAGGTTGTAAATGATAATGCTGTAAACGGTCTCTATTGTGTATCTTAGATCTTCAGCCGCTTCTCACATCATAAAACAGGACATGAATTAACCCCCACTTAAAGGTTATTGTTTAATTACTGTGCTTTCAACATTATTACTCTGCACTTTGGGATCTTCAACTTTCTCGTTTGCACTTCCTGGTTTTTATTATAACTGGAAGGACCACATAAGGTGACAGAAATGTGTCATTCTTCCTGGAGTTGAGTTCCCTGCAATCTGCTTTATACCTGTGATTGAGTCTTAGGATGATGTGTCACTGACCAGGGAAGGAGGGACAAAGAATCTTTAAGAGGAGAAAGGTAGAACTGCCTCAGCCATCCATCTTAACAAGGAAAATTTAAGTAACTAACAGACTCAAAATAGATCCGGCTCCGTCTTTTATAATGATGGGATTTCAGCTTACACTTCACTTTGCTCTTTCACCTTCACATCCACTGGTACAGGAACTAAACTTTCACATGTTTCTAGGACGGATACACTGGTCATTTCATAAGGAAAGAAAACTGATCTCTCCGAAGTACTCAGCGTGCTTGTGAAGTCCCCTACCTGTCTTTAAACAGCGCCGCATCAATGCCCTTTCTGCGGAGCAGATCTCGTGGCCCATAGGGTGTGTCTTTGCACTTGGAGTCTGTGTCGCACAGGAGGGTTTGGAGGAATGGGAAGAACCCAGCACTTGGAAGGTTTCGCGGTGCGAGGTAACCTGAAATTAAAAAATAAAAATGACATCACTGTGACAGGTGTACCTGGGGAGGGAAAGAAGAACAGTCACAGCTGTATTCTGTAAAACTGCCTTTTGAGTAAGACTGTCTGGGACCTCGAAATTAGTCCCAACTCAGCAAATAACGCTGGCCTAGAAAGTGTTTTGTTTTTTAAACTTGATTTTTCTAGGTGTCCTAAAATGAATCAAAGGACTTAAAAATGCTTGTTGTCCCATGGGCTCTTCTTCTACCTAGAGTTCATTCTAAAGAAACATTTTTTAAAAGATTCGTTCTATTATTTTTAATTATGTGTATGAGTATGCTTGCATGTGTGGTTATGTGCATATGGATGCAGTGACCTGCAGAAGCCAGAAGGGGACATCAGGAGCTGGAGTTACAGGAATGTGGGTGCTGGGAACCCAACTCAGATTTTCTGGAAGAACAGCAAGTGTTTTTAACCATTGAGTCATTTCAGCTCCTCTAAAACAGTACTTGAAGGTAGCTTCAAGAACATCTGCTAGAGTGTTTAAAATAAATCTGTATGTCCATATGAAAAAAGATTATGTAACCATTGAGCATGCCGATTCATATAGAGAAAGTGTATAATGTATTCCAGAGGGAACAGACAAGAAAACTATATACTTTAAAGTATTACAAACAGGGTATTCAAAGCCCTTTAAAATACATAATCACTTATGTATTAAAACCTGATGGATAAGACAAAAAAAATCATGGCCTTTTAAATTTGGGTGATAAATCTCATGTGAATTTCCTTTCTTCTTTCTGACTGTATGTTAGCTTTCCCACAATATATAAGTCTAGTTTTGTAATCAAATGAAGAGAGATGCAACCAGCTTTGCAGATGCTGAGAAATACTTTAGTCTCCTCAAATTTGGCATTTTAATTATTACATGTAATGTTCTTTTCCCCTGTGTTTAAAAACTCAGGAGTAAAATTATCAGCCGAGTTGACAGACAGATTACAGAATGGGAGAAAAGTCTTTGCCAACTACACCTCAGAGAGGGGGTTAATACATAGGAGATGTAAAGGGCTGCAAAAATTAAAGACTGAAAACATAAAATTGCCAATCAACAAATGGTTAATTAAATGAAAAGATAGCTCTCAAAAAAGCCCCCAAATGGCTAGCAAATATATATATGTATATGTATACACATATGTGTGTGTATATATATGTGTGTGTGTGTATATATATATGTGTGTGTATATGTATGTGTGTGTATATATGTGTGTGTGTATATATATATGCATGCGTGTGTATATAAGTGTGTGTATATATGCATGTGTGTATATATATATATACATATATATATACATATATATATATATATATATATTCCTTTAGCTGTCAAGGAATGCAGATTAAAACCCCTTTGTGACGCCGGGAGGTGGTGGCACACTCCTTTAATCCCAGTACTCGGGAGGCAGAGGCAGGTGGATCTCTGTGAGTTCGAGGCCAGCCTGGTCTACAAAGTGAGTTCCAGGAAAGGCGCAAAGCTGCACAGAGAAACCCTGTCTCGACAAAACCAAAAAAAAAAAAAAAAACCGTTTGTGACCATCTCTTACCTAAATCAGAATGACTACTGTCAAGAAAACAAATAATAACAAGTACTGGTAAGTATGTGGAAAGAGAAGGACCTCATCTGCTGCTGGTGGGACTGTAAACTAGTGTGAAATCAGTATGGACGTTCCTCAAAACATTAAAACTAGAACTACAGCACTACCCTGTGGGATGTCTTTCTGTATGCTGTGAATATGTGTTGCTCTGATTGGTTGATAAATAAAGCTGCATTGGCCTATGGCAGGGCAGGATGGAGCCAGGCAGGAAAATCCAAGGGAGATAATGAGAGGAGAAAGGAGAGGAAGGGGAGCCAAACCACCGTCCAAGGAGCAACATGTAATGGGACGTGGGTAAAGCCAAGGAACATGTGGTGATGCATAGATAAATAGAAATGGGTTAATTTAAGATGAAAGAGCTAGTTAGCAAGAAGCCTGCCATAGGCCATACAGTTGGTAATTAATATAAGCCTCTGAGTGATTATTTTATAAGTGGCTGCGGAACCTCAGGGCTGGGCAGGACACAGGAAAACTTCAGCTACTCATTACCCAGTTATACCACTCTTGGGCATGAACCCAAAGGGCTCTATAGCCTACCACAGAGACACTTGTGCACCCGTGTTTATTGTTGTACTATTCATGATAGCAAGGAGATGGAACCAGCCTAGACGCCCATCAACAGAAAAATGGATAATGATAATGTAGTTTATATACACAAAGTAATTTTATTCTGCTGTTAAGAAAAATGAAATTTGCAGGAAAATGGATGGAACTAGAAAGTCTTACATTGGGTGAAACTGCCCTGTCTCAGAAAAACGAAACTCGCATGTTGTATTTTATATGTGGATCCTAACTTTGAATGTTTGTATGTATGTAAATGAGAGGTTATAAGAGCATGTAATGACCGTGAAACTAGGTAGGAGACCATGAGAAGGTACTAAGTTTGTTGAGAGGGAGGAGCAAAAGGCATGTGCATTCTGAAAGTAGAAACGATGCTATTGGGAGCAAGGTACGAGGGAGGGAGAAGAAGCAAGAGAAGAGAAATAAAAAAAAAATCTTGTTTGAAAAATGTCATATGGAAACCTATTACTTTGTAAAGTAATAAAAACAAAAGTAAGTGACGTGAATGAATATGCAGATTCTCCCCTCCCCCAAATTAGCCATGAGCTGCAGTGGTGAAGGGTTGATTTTAACAACTGCTTTATAAAATGTGCTGGCTGGCAAGGCAGTTGGCCTGCTGTAGAATACAAGTCCTTTCACAGTCAGGCTTGATATTAAAATGCTGGATTCCTCCTGTGGGAAAAGACGGGAGACAATGAACTTCAAAGAAAGACAGATTTTATAATAATAAGGGAAATGCTGAACTGGAGACTAGAAAACAAAGCCTTAGTCTCCTCATGAATCTGCTTTAAAGGGGTGTCGGCGCAAGTCTGTTTTCATTTTAGAGAGAAGGCGATGAACTCCGTGGTGAGCTCACCATGGCCATGCATTAATAAGAGAGCAGAGAAGGTGATGTGGAGAAATGTGATCTAAATGACCTAAAGACAGACCAGAGGGAAGAAAGAACCGGAAACAACAGAAGGCAGCATAGAAAAGCTGCCCAGACGGAAAGCAAGAGGGTAAAAAAAAAAAAAGAAAGAGATTTTTGGAAAAGCTGTGCTGTTGACCTTGAAGATGAAGAGTCCAGGAGTGAGCTGCCTATAGAAAAGGCCAGAAAACCAGTTCTTCTCCCACAGCCTGAGACACATGAAGGCCTGCTCATGCCTTGATCTTGAGCACACTGGGATCCAGTTCTGGACTTCTGACCTCCAGAACTGAAAAGTAATTATTTCTAAGCAACTCAGTTGATAATTATTTACTCTAGTACACATAAAGAAATGATGCAGAAACAAACACCAACAGTTTACAAACCAATATCGGTAGTTTTGAAAGCTTTGAAACTCAGGAGAGCTTCGAGAGCACTTGAGCCCACCCAGCTACCCACTAGCATCATGGAAGCAGGCCCAGTTGCCCACAAAGATTCCTTCTATCAAACCCAAGTGTGAATTCAAGTGAACTGACAATGCCCATCTGTGTCTTCCTCAGGGAACCTGCTACAAAGGGACCAATCAAGTTGACTCTTAGTCTTTCTCATCTTTCCCTCTATAGTAAACTTCTGCCCCATGAACTTCCTTCAAGACCTTCGCACATCTACAGTGCATGTTCACTATTACTGGTCATCTGCCTTCTTACATAGATCCCAGATATAGCTGCTCACTCAGAATAAGATTCTGCCAATGCGAGTGTTCCCACTCTGTCTCAAGCATACATAGACACCGATTTGAAAGGGGTCTTAGGAACTGGAGAGATGGCTCCGTGGTTAAGAGCACTAGCTGATCTTCCAGAGAACCTGGGAGCAATGACCAGCACCCATAGGACAATTCTCAAGTGGCTGCAACTCCAGTTACATGGGATTCACTACCCTCTGTTAGCCTCCATGGGCATTGCACACATATGGCACACAGGTATATACATACAGGCCTAACACCTATACACATAAAATATAATCAATTTTACAAAAGGAGCAGAGAGGAAGTGAGTGAATGGGAATAGAAACAGGACCAGCAGGCTCTGTTGCTCTGTCCCACTTATCAGTATGACAGGGTGGTTGAGAGGGGCAGTGTTGTAATCAACAGAAGTACACAAAGGCCATTCATTCTACAACCTGAAGAGAAGAGAAGAGAAGCAGGGAAAGATGCCATGGGGAAAAGGGTGCTTTGCATTTGATTTTACCTTTCCTGGAACTGATTTTAACTTGCCAATTTGCTTGAGAAGAATTCAAAAGAGTACAAACTCACTACTACAGTCTTCAACATCATAAAAAGGATGGACCTACTTTATAGGAAAGCTCATCACAGGCTTTCTTAAAAAAAAAAAAGGAGAGAGAGAGAGAGATCCCAGAGCATCAGAAGTAGAGATGGCAACCCTGTGCCTAGACTTTTATAAGTGATATTCAAGCTGTCATCATGGAACCATGCAAACGAAGAATTGGTTCCCTTTCGCCCAAGTGTCTCATAGGGTGTGTGCTGTCTCCGGGACGCGCTTGGCCTTTGTCTTTGAACTCAGGTCTGTGCACTCACCATGGTGAGGGGCCCTGCTGCAGGAGCAGAATTGTTGCTGGACTGAGCACCTCCTGGGTCCTGTGTACTGTGCTAGGCATCCTTACTTCACAGCCATGATTTCTTTTCTCTTACATATCAACTTTTTACAGAACATGGAACCTCTCTAAAGCTGACAAATAAGAATCAAGTAAGATTAAACTCTTGTTGCTTTCTTGTGAAAGGAAAATGGATTTTTCTGTCTTCCACCCATCTCGGTTATCTGTTCAAGGAAGTAACTCTTCAGAGCCATGCATCAACAAACAGCCACGAGTTCTAAAGAGTGGCTAATTTTAACTTGAACTTACTCTACTCTAAAGGTGTCTCTGTAGTGTTCAGATTCTAAAATAATGTTTCCTTTTATATCCCTAAATGCCAGGGTAAAGGAAAAAGAGAAATCGCTCCCTATCTTTCACAGAACCTTTAAGCTGCATGCATAGTTTATCCTAACAATTTAATGACCATCTCCTCAACCAGAGCTCAGGCTTAAGGAGTCACGTAGAGGAAGGCCATGACTATGCAAACCAAACCACAGCAAACTGGCAGGTAAACTCAGATCTCAGGGTCTCAGGATGCCAGGCAGGATGAAACCCTTGGCATCATGATACACAAAGATTCCATACTCAGGAAAATGCCTAAGCCTATCACTGGACGAAAAGCTGGGAGGGAGGGAGGGAGGGAGGGAGGACAGGGAGGGGGGAAGGAGGGAGGGCTGCTAATCTGTCCCTAACCCAGGAGTCTGAATGTGGAAAAAGGAGGACCATAATGAAAATGCCGGGTCACCAGTGGCTCAGTCTCCCAGTAGCACCAGACAAAGATAGTGAGTGACCAGCCCTGGGTGGGAGAGTTATTTCCTTAAAATGGATAAAGTCCACATTGCTGACACGGTCCCATTATAACTTCAACACATCTCAAAGTTGGCTTGGGAGGTTCAATCAAGCCCAGTTACAGGACAACTTTAGAAACGAATCCAAACTAAATCAAATTCAGTAAAACTGGAATCACAAGAGAACTCAGATCTCAGAGTTTTGAGCAGCACATATTTTGTGTAGTGATGTCAGCCCGTACATCTATGATTACTGACCAGAAAGATCAAGTTTTCTTTTCCTTTCCCACTACACAAAAATCCTATTCAGAGCACCATTTGTGAGACATAACGTGAAGATGAAAGCAATGTGTGGACCACAGCCTCAGCAGCATCACCTGGGACCTTGTTAGAAAGGAACATTTCAGGGAATGCAGCTTGGTGACAGGACACCTGCTTTGCATACAGACGACACCCTGGGTTCAGTTTCCACCAACAAGGAAAGGAGAGGCCTTAGCTCTGCTCCCAACTCAAAAGTTCTACTTAGCGCTCATCAGGAAGGCTGGTTCAGCAATCTGTGCTCACAATCACTTTAGGTAGTTCTGGCACACACTCAACGCAGCATTAGACGGTGATCCTTTACCTAAGACTCAGATAGGAAACGTTTTAGCTCCGTAGACTGTACCCACACCATCACAATTACTTCAGCCTCTAACTTTTCATTTGAAAGAAGCTACAGACGATGTGTAGCTCAGTGTCGCACAAAAACTGTTTACAAAGGCGAGCAGTTGGCTAGATGTGGCCTGCGGACTGTAGTTTGGTGTGCTCTGGGAAGGTGAGCCTTCCTCATTCATTCATTCATTCATTCATTCTTCATTCATTCTCTCTCATTTCATTTCCTCTTCTCTTCTTCTTTCATCATTGCATCTAATTTCCTTCTTAGTCTTCTTTCCCTTGTTTCCTAGTCTTCCTTCTTTGCTTTCCACAACCCTGTTTCTCTTTCTATCCCCATCTTCCACTTCATCATCTCTTCGCTCATTTTCGTGGCCTAGAATTTGGCAGTGTTCTCCCACCAGCCTCCCTTTCTATTCTACTTTTACTTTAGTAGGATTTCCATAATAAACTCAGGAGCATGTTGCTCACTGGCACTGCTTAGACAGCTGATCTTTTCTGTTTATTATGTTGGTGAAAACAGAAATGTCAGTCTTTATTGTAATGAAGCACTCTCCACTTGACACCATTAGGCCAGGAGGCATTTGTAAAGCTGGCGTGGTGACATTTATAGATGTTACAGTAATGATAGAATCCACACGTTTCCACTGTGTTTCTTTCAAAACAGGTCAGAACCCAACCTACAGGGTAGTTTTGTATTTTCAAGTGAAAGAAATTAATCTTTATTCCAATGAAGAGATATATTAAATCTTAGAAAGGAAAATTTGGACTCGGAACATAGTGACTTATTCATTAAGGGTGTTACATTTTCTTAACAGATTGGGACAGAGGGTCCTATTGTCATAATGAGTAGAAGGCCTTCTGATCACCCCCATGCTGGTTCTTTTTGTTAAGCAACTCCAGGACAAGAGTAAATGAGACCAGCAGACCCAAAGCATCATCTGCAAGCAAGTACATACTCAAATACAAATAAAATAATACAGGCAGGGAAATGGGTCTCCAAAGTATATTTGTAATAATTTATTAAAGTAAAGGCAGGCCAGGCAGTGGTGGCTCACACCTTTAATACCAGCACTCAGGAGGCAGAACCAGGTGGATCTCTATGAGTTTGAGGTCAGCCTGGTCTACAGAGTGAGATCCAGGACCAGCACCAAAACTACACAGAGAAACTCTGTTCTCAAAAACCAAAATAATAATAATGATGATGATGATGATGATGATGATTTATTAAATTAAAATTTTACTGTGGTAGTTTTCAAGCAAATTTTGTTCTTAATTACATTTTTGAAGACATAATTAAAACTGGGAAGGATATAAAGCCGTCCTTTCCAGTCATTTCCTAAGCATTGTCTAAGAGGCCTAGAGGACTGGCCCTGCTTCCCTTCACAGGAACCTCCCATCAGGTTGTACCTGACTGGAAGGTCTGCTGATCTGCCCACAATTGCATTTGCCCTTCTTAATTCCAGACCCGCTGAGGAAGGGCTTCAGCACCCATGAGGCCCCGTGTGTCAACCTAGGATAAAACCTGATAGGACTCTGAACACTCCAATAGAAAAAAAAATCAGCAAAATACAATTTTTAAGATACTGAATAAATAATAAGTTATTTGAAAGAAAGAAAATCCTTAGCATGATGCTCAACACCCTGCAATAAACCAAATCAAATGTATTTGAATTAATATTGGTAAAAACTCCCAAGGTCACAGGAATACTGCATGATGTAGGACTTGAGTGTAATATCAACCTTCATGTTACTACACCAAAGCATCAGCATTTTTCCCAATGTTAAATCAACACAATAAATACTGTGCCTTCAGTAGATAGTACTGCATTGTATTCTTAGGTCATAAAAATGAGTAGTCTCCATTATTCAAAATAACCAATGATGCTTATTCTTAAAGTTCCATAAGTATTGGTGCTTCTGAAAATCTAATTAATCCATGACATCTGTAACACCAACCACTGATTCTACCATCCACAAAGTGAAGTCATCCATCTTCTACTCAGCAGATATTACTAAAATATTTTGTACATGGCACCAGATAAGGGATTAAATAAGGGTCATTCTTATATTTAAAAAATATTCTATTTTCAATAAAGAAGTAATGAAAACAGGAGTTAGAGGGTTGATAAAGGAGTGAGGCAACGGGTGTGAACTCACCTCATTTTCAAGTTCATAATGTTTATTAAATAAAATGCATCTAGAAGTCTTTATTCTCCTGAACCACCAGAAAAATTAGATATAGGAAAACACATATTTTTAAAAGACAGACACCTGAAGTTTTTGTTTTGAGAAAAAAAAAATCTCCTATTCAATCATTTTTGTTCTTGTCGTGTTTGTTTGTTTGTTTGTTTGTTTGTCAGCTTGACCCAAGATAGAGATATACCAAGAAGGAAAAAAAAAAAAAACTCAGTTAAGAAAGTGCCTCAGTCAGATTGGCCTGGGGGGTATTTTCTTGACTGATGTGGGAGGACCCAGCTCACTGTGGGTGGTGCCGTTCCTGGGCAGGTGGTCCTGGGTAGGATGAGAAAGCAAATCAAGCAAGCCATGAGGAGCAAGCCAGTAAGCAGCATTCCTCCACGGCCTCCGCTCCAGTTCCTGCCCTGCTTGAGTTCCTGTTCTGTCTTCCCTCAGTGGTGGACTGTGATCAGGACAGGTAGGCCAAATGAACCCTTTCCTCCCCAAGCTGCTTCTGTCCACAGCCTTTATTACAGCAACCGAAAGCCAGCTGAGACCGTGCCATAACTTCAGAAAGAATTTAATGTATCTCATTTCTCATGAGGCTGCGTGACAATCCCAAAGGACAGGCTGGGCAGGTCTGACATTCATTAGGCAGCTCCAGCAAGGTGAAGTTCGGACGAGCAACAACATGTCAAAATGCGACTATAGAATGCTTGACAATGAAAACATTTTGTTCAGCTTGGAGCGAACATTCTGAGAATTTGGAAAAACAGGTACATTTATGGCTTTCGCTGTTGAATTCCTGAATCGTGGGGGGTAAATTAACCTCTCTAAACCTATTTCCACATCTATAAAATTGAGAATAATGGGCCTGGCTGCCTCACAGGGCACAGGAAAGATCAATTAGATGAAGCTTATGAAAGACATTATAAACACTGAGGCAGGCGGGCCTACAGAAACATGTGTTCTTTGCTCATCCGGCTGCTGTTACACCATGGTTTTTGTTTTTTTTTAAGCACTCAGTGGCTGCGGCTTTGCTGTTTAACCCGGCCTTCCGTCTCTGTGCCCTGAGCCAATGAATGCTTAAGAGTATTGCATGATGTTTCTTTCTACCTAGTAATTCATAATATATACTTGTATCAACTGGCGTGGTGTTTCAATTACTGCGTGCTCAGTGGGTGTGGTGCCATGACACATTCTCCCCAGGCAAGTCTTGCTCCATAGCGCGGATGGTTTTCAGAGTTCATATTCATTAGCAAGGTGTATCTACTACAGCTGACAGTGAGAGCTCAGGTGTGAAGTCTAATCCTTAAAGTAGTGGGCAACGGGGTCCCATGTTCAACTGATTGGCGTCTGAGGAACAGAGCTCAGGTGCAGAGTATCTGTCTAGAACGTGTAAGACCCTGAGTTTAGTAGTTAGCGTGCAAAACAAGTTAAGTTAGCATCTGTATAGCCCAATGGCTGCCGTCACCAAGAATAAGACAAGACCTTGGACCATTTGGACTGGTACTG